>BSQZ01000054.1:2914430-2916930 GCA_033239005.1 Lamellibrachia satsuma
CGCCAGCCAACCGGCAGTCCCGGGCGGCCGGAGGAGAAACCCACGCGCAGGTGGCGGTACGGGCGGCCAGCGTTTCTGATGAGGCGCCCGTTCAGAAGTCGGCATCAGCTTCCAAGGTCAAGTCACCGCCGCAAGTGCTGTCGCCGACGAGGTCGACGTCGATGACTGGCGCCAAGTCCCCGCTGAAACCGGCGTCAAGAGCGAGCAGTCGGTCGCGCTGCAAGGCAAAGTCGCTCTCGCCGGAGGAGTTTCCTTCCCCGTGCGAGGACACATCACTGGCGCGGTCAGAGGCCAATGTGCCGTTGTTCATACAAGGCCGGCCGCCGAGCCACGAGTCCGACGTCTCCATCGAACTAGCGACACGTGTGTGCCGGCCTTACGGGCCGTACGGCGAGTACCCTCTGCAGAAAGACCGGCGTCCTCATCGACCGACACCCGATGCGTCTCTCGGGACCCACGTCACCCGCCCGCCGCACGGCACAGGCGCCGCTTGGTACCCGATGGACCTACACTTCAACCCGAAACTCGGCATCTTCATCGGCAACGCTGCCCATTGACCACGATCCTTACCTCCAGGGCCCGTACAGCGAGGGTTGTCCCGCTCCCGGCCTACCTTTGTTTCAACCGTTTCGACGTCGTCATTTCAGTGGAGTGACTTGACATTTATCACAAGCCGCAAGGTTTTTCTTGTTTTCTTGAATGGCATGAGATTCCGAAACACCTGCCATTGTTTGCATCGTACTGTGCAATATTATGTAAATAATGTCCCGGCGTCAATAATTGAAAATGTGATACACATCTGTGCTTCGGAATGCCAACTTCGCGTTATATGAACTCTGCTCAACAATGAGCGATGTTTTCACTACGCGGATCTACAATCATCGAGACAGAGCAACAATTATTTGTTTCTTCGAAATTGGTAAACCGTAAACATAGCGAGTAAGCTTTGTCAGCACAGTTTGCCGTAACTGGTCGGATTGTAGACCAACGAATAAATATATATATATATATCAATCAAGATTGTTTTTGTTATGCGAACTTTTCTCGTATTGCCGAGAACACCTTAACGTGGCTCAATTATAAAGTGACGAGTATTTGTTAACTTGAAGTTTATTTTGCATAAAACCAATGTTCGCCACATAACACAATATACACACGCACGCACGCACGCAACCTCGTTCGCTCGCACACACGCACGCACGTACACACACGCATACACGCACATCTAGCCAAAGAGGGATGAGCGACCTTACTTCCGTTTCGTAAACGCCGATATGTAATATAAAAGTAAAATTCGCCACCCGGCGTTCTTCATCGCAAATTACGCACGCTACATTACCATTTCACCAACTCTGAAACGTGTGATCTTGACTTATTAAGGATTTAGATTAGCTATCACGCAGCGTAGTATGATGACCGACATGCATGATTAAAAGGAGCGAAAAGCAAAACAGATCGCCTACACGTCTTCAAAGATAAACACTGATTATAAGCGATGTGCAATTTACCCGACACAATATTACGCCCGATGTCGGTATTTTCTGAGAGCGGGAATATATAATAATGATAATCATAATACAGCATTTTTAAAAGCGGTAATTCCCACTATATGGATCAATGCGCTGTACATAGTATAAAATACTATTCACATGGTATAAATACACATATATAATTTATTATATATATATATATATATATATATATATATATATATATATATATATATATATATATATATATATATATATATATATATATATATATATATATATATATATATATATATATATGGAGCAAGTGAGATGTCGATGAGAGTTCAAAGCAACGCCTTAATGTGTGCTGATTACCTATAATAATACATAAGTATATAGCCGACTGCGAGCGATGTTGACATTAAGGAGGCATCCGTTGTACAAACGCCGCCGTCTGTGGGCGTCATGGGGTCACCGCCTTCCTTCAACTACGACGCTGGCTGGTTGCAAGGCTTGCTATGCCGGCGTGTAGCGCAGGAGTATCCCATGGAACGCCAGTCGGTCGTTGAAGAGAAGATGACAAGGCTCTTGTTTTTGTCGCTGCTTCTGGTAGAAACATCCAGCTACGTTCTGCTGAAGGTGGACACACGACCAAGGCCACTAGGTGGGGTAAGTGTCGACACGATGTTGGGGTTATGTTTTGGCGTTGTGCACTTTATATCACAAATGGGTTACCGTAAACAGCACTGTCGGAACCACTGCAACAACACGTACGGCAGCTTCATCTAGGCACGTCATTACTAGAAGATGGCACGTACAGCTTATGTGTAACTTTCTGTGGGTGAATGGAAAATCTTTGAAATAGGTTGGACGTGTTCAGTATGTGTTATGTAACCTACTAACAATGATGCGTCTTAGCAGTGTCGTAAGTGCGTGGGTGTATGCGTGTAATCATCGTGTATATGTATCAGTATGTCATGTGCGTGTTCAATTATTACAGCGTATCAGCCTAAGCAGAATATACAAAC
>BSQZ01000054.1:2919430-3024430 GCA_033239005.1 Lamellibrachia satsuma
AGTTCTAATCATGCTGTATCTAATACATTTGTTTGCGAAAACCCCCAAGATAATATACCATAATTTATATAAGGTAATATGATAGAATTGTACATTGTCCTTAGAATATGCTAAGGTAAAAAAAAATTTCAGTTTATTTAGAATTCCAGTGGTTCTAGATATTTTGTATGCTACTTTGTTTATGTGACTGTCCCAGTTCAAGTGATTATTTAATGTGATGCCCAAAAAGTTGAAGTTATTTACATATTCAATTACAGTTCCATTTACTAATAGCACAGGCTTTTCTACTTTCTTTTGTGGCATATGAAAAATCATAGCTTTAGTTTTGTCAACATTTAGAGCAAGTTTGTTTACGTTAAGCCAGTCACATATCTTGTTTAGTTCTTCGTTTACATTATTATTTAAGTCACCGGGTCGATTAAAGACATCTAATGTAATGGTTAGGTTTGTATCGTCAACATAAGTTATGAAGTTGAAAAGGTCACTAGCAATTGGTAAGTCATTAATGTATATAATGACCAACAAAGGTCCTAATATCGACCCTTGCGTGACACCAGTAATAATATATGCTTCTTTAGATGTTATGTGTCCAAATTGTACGTACTGTTTACGATTTGATAAATATAACACAACCTCATTATACAAGGCAGCGTGCGTTAGTGGCAGCGAATACTAATTACAACTTTTATTACAATATCAGATCACTGATAACCATAACTAAAATAATAAATGGTATATGTAATTTATACACTTGGCATTAATGGTTGTACATGTTAATTATTATAACTTGTATTTATGGATGTATGTATTATTTAAATTTTTATAAATAAAAGCATTATTCTTCTTGACATGATCGGCGGATCCAGACTCAGAAAAGGGGTGCCCAGTTCCCCAACAAGACACCAGGGACGGCACTTGTAGTTTCCCAACAAGACACCAGGGACGGCACTTGTAGTTATCCAAAGTTCCACAAGGGCGCCGGACCTAGTATAAGAAGGAATGCAATACTTTCAACGAAACAAAATATATTTCATATGCTTAAAATAATATGATCGAACTGATAGCGTCCGTATGTACCTGTATGTATGTTTTTGTAGGTTTATCCGCGTGTTTTTGTGTGTTGGTGTGCGTGCACGTGTGTATCAGTAATTTTGCCCGTCACGTATACTTGTAATGCGATGATGCGACTGCCCGCATTGAAGCCACACATTGACAGCAGAACACTTATGTATAATGCGTATTTTTGTGTAAACGTGTTGAAAAACTTTTGTAAACCGGTTGTATCAAATAGTACAATTTAGAAGGCGCTATTCCAAAGTTGTTGCTCATGGCCCCGTACATAATGTTCTTTTAAAAAGGTCTTAAAGTGTGTTTTTTTTAAATAACTCATGGCGCCGTATAAAATATTTTAGAAAACGTGAGTCTTAAGATGTGTTTTAGAAGCAACATTGATTAATTACGTATCTGCGATAGAGCAACCTGCACGTGTCGTTACAAACAGAATACCCGAAGAACTGCAACTCTGAAACCGTGCTTCGAAATGAGGAATACAGCGGGGCACGGACCACAGTCACTTTTTCCATAGACGATCATTATAACGTTCTTGCACCTACATTGAAGATTTATCCTACAATTTTTTTTCACAGCACATGACATACCCACTAAGACACCTGGTGTGTTAAATTCGTGAAAATGACACACCTCCTTTTCGCACAAATTGCTTCAACGCGTGACACCCCTGCATTTCTGCCGTGATATTCCCCGGTTTCCGAAATATGAGTACATCCTGCCTAACGGCCACTGCGTCCTTACGCAACATATATACCAACTGACAAATGGCATCATTTCAAAACTCATATGCTACTGTGCACAAAAACATCACTTCCACCCAATCATTCACACAACTTCTGCTCTCTCTAATAAGCTCTACCTGCACAATTAATTTTTTCCTTGGGACTCTTCATCGTTCTAATGGCGGATGCATTCTGACTGTGGTCCATGCCCAACGTTATTCACGGCGTTGACAAGTGCCAATGCGTGGCACCACTTAAGATTCTCCTATACAACGTCGTCGGCGCCGGTGAACAATGCTTGTCACCAGCGGAGGGTTTATTCCTGTGTACCACCCAGCAGGAAGGTGTTGAATGTAACATGTCTTACACCCCGCGAAGCTGGTGCTTCAGTTAATGCTAATCATTGTAAGTTGTGTGGCCTACCACGACTGCGAAGCGTAACACGACCAATTCGAATAATGAGGAAGGTTGTGTGTCTATAGCACACACTGCATGATTGATATCGGCAACATTGAGACGCATTGACAACGAGTCGAACAAAATATGTGAAGAGAAAGATGATACAAGAGAAAGAGACAAATAAAACAAATGATGCGTTATTTATATGCAGTTACTTGATGACCTCGAAGAAAAAGTGTCACCGATTTCAACATCATTTCGGCTTCGATTCTCATTGCTATGAAAATGTAGGTTTGTGTGTAAACGTTATCTTGTATTTTTTAGACAAATATCTGTACCGCGGAGTACACGTAGTCGATATAGCATTGATTTTGAAACATATTTAGTGTATGTCCAGAAGAGAGAACTGAAGCTCAGCACAAAACCTGTCGAATCAGTTCCTTTGGAACAAAGACGACTTGTGGCGGACCTCTGTAAGGTATATAAACATCTCGGTGGCCTAAATAGGAATAACCCAGAAAAATGTTTCTGTCAATGTAGCAGCAATCTGATGGACCATAGCTTAAAGCTAAGGAAGACGTACTCCCGCACAGAGATCCGTAAGCAATTCTTCACACAATTCGTGTCATCGATTACTGGAACAAACTTCCTGGGGAAGTCGTGTCAGCTTCTACTCTGAACACTTTCAAGAAAAATTTGAGGTCTCTAGCCACCGGCTAAACGAGACTGTACAACTAAGTATACCAAGTATAAGTAAGTATGGCACTACGAACCATTCTGCTTGGATCCTACAAACGATTGAACTTTTCATATTCTCAGAACGAGATTGCCATGTGTTACATGGTTATATATATCACGGTAAATGCTCTAGACCATTAAGGTAGTCTTATTACCGTGATATATCCATCCAGATAATACACGACTGCCTCGTTCTGAGAATCCTTTGTTAAACACACGTTTGTGAACGTCGAATGGATATCAGCACGGCATGCCGTTGATATCAGCACGGCCAGCCGTTGATATCAGCACGGCCAGCCGTTGATATCAGCACGGCCAGCCGTTGATATCATCACGGCCAGCCGTTGATATCATCACGGCCAGCCGTTGGTATCAGCACGGCCAGCCGTTGATATCAGCACGGCCAGCCGTTGATATCAGCACGGCCAGCCGTTGATATCAGCACGGTCAGCCGTTGATATCAGCACGGCCAGCCGTTGATATCAGCACGGCTAGCCGTTGATATCAGCACGGCCAGCCATTGATATCAGCACGGCTAGCCGTTGTATAGCACATAATGCAACTCTTCGATAATACTGTTGGGCACATAATAGACCTTTGTCACTTGGAATGTGCTGTATTTGTTAAATCCCTGGGTAAATCTTGATAAAAGTGAAAGCGCCGACGTTGTACGTAGACGCCATCTTTTAGTGACCACTTCCGGCGCATGCGCGTAACACAACACTTTGAATATGCGTAATTCAATATCAGTAGCATAGATTAATAATATTATTTGCGCATCGACATCCAGAAAACAAACAACCTACACAAGCACACAGTGGCCATGCGTCCCAATGCTGACTAGTAAGAAAACCACGTTTATGTATATTACTGTAAACATACTTCAAAGTTGGACTGGGGGGGCGTAATCCTGCTTCCGAAATTCACATTTTTGCTCAACTCGTTTGAGAATAATTAAGTGAAAACCAATGCTATCTAGTATCCACTATGACATGTTTCCTCATTTATACAAATTTGTTAGTTAGTTTTGATTAAATCATCTGAATGAACATGATATTGTGTAATTCTCGCTTGAAGAAGCCTTGATCACTGAGCAAAACTGTTATATAACTAGTGACTAAACATTAGATTCATGGTTCCGACGGTGAATATGTTTATGATATCGGCTGGTAACTTATAGTATCGTGTAGAGATCATTCAAGCAAATCCCTCAACAATGGCGTATGGATGATGCCAAAAAAAGTATATGGCGGTGAACATGCTACGAGTGCAGCAAAACAAGAAGCTGGTTCAGGCTGAGCTCATCAAATACCGTGGAAAATGCATGACGCAAGAAGACTTTCACCGTATCCAGACGAAGATAGCGCCAACGAGTAAAGCAGAAACACTGCTTGCCGAAATGAAGAAGAATCATGGTAAGTACTGACATGACATGACATGACATGACATGACATGACATGACATGACATGACATGACATGACATGACATGACATGACATGACATGACATACATGCACTCATGACTGGATGTGTAGTTTCATTTTATAATGAGCCTCTTAATGATTAATTAAAACGCTGCGTTTATCACAAGTTTTTTCAATCCACTATGTAATCTTGGCACCAACTTGCAATACGGTGACGAGATATAACAATTTATAAAATTTGGTTATTTTATTGAACAAAGCAGGCCTGGACACAGACCATCGTCCAGTCATCCTATGCGCTAGAACACAACGCAGGCCTGGACATAGACCATCGTCCAGTCATCATATGCGCTAGAATACAAAGCAGGCCTGACACAGGCTATCGTCCAGTCATCCTATGCGCTAGAACACAACGTAGGCCTGGACACAGACCATCGTCCAGTCATCCTATGCGCTAGAACCCAAAGCAGGCCTGGACACAGACCATCGTCCAGTCATCCTATGCGCTAGAACACAAAGCAGGCCTGGACACAGACCATCGTCTAGTCATCCTATGCGCTAGAACACAACGTAGGCCTGGACACAGACCATCGTCCAGTCATTCTATGCGCTAGAACACAAAGCAGGCCTGGACACAGACCATCGTCCAGTCATCATATGCGCTAGAACACAAAGCAGGCCTGGACACAGACCATCGTCCAGTCATCCTATGCGCTAGAACACAAAGCAGGCCTGGACACAGACCATCGTCTAGTCATCCTATGCGCTAGAACACAAAGCAGGCCTGGACACAGACCGTCGTCCAATCATCCTATGCGCTATAACACAAAGCATTCCTGGACACAGACCATCGTCCAGTCATCCTATGCGCTAGAACACAACGCAGGCCTGGACATAGACCATCGTCTAGTCATCCTATGCGCTAGAACACAACGTAGGCCTGGACACAGACCATCGTCCAGTCATCATATGCGCTAGAACACAAAGCAGGCCTGGACACAGACCATCGTCCAGTCATCCTATGCGCTAGAGCACAAAGCAGGCCTGGACACAGACCATCGTCCAGTCATCCTATGCGCTAGAGCACAAAGCAGGCCTGGACACAGACCATCGTCCAGTCATCCTATGCACTAGAACACAAAGCCGAAGAACACCAAGATCCAAAACAAACGAAAATTTCTAAATAACAGATAAACCAGAGGAAACTCCACAAGGAAGTAATCCGGCAGGAAGTGGATATAGAAGTCACCAAGAAGCTGGTAGATGTGAACAACGCAGAACTGACTGCAGGAGAAACATGGTCTGTCTTCAAGAACAATCTAGTCGAAGCACTCAAAGAAGCACGCGGCTCAAGTAAGACAACTCCATCTTCATCCCCACCCTGACATACCAGTGCCAGACATGGACCCTGACCAAAAGCCTTGAAAGAAAGATCACCACCTGCGAGATGAGATGTCTAAGAAGAGCCGTTAACAAGACCAGACGAGACATAATAAGAAACGAGCACATCAGGGAAATGGTCAGAACAACACCAGCCCACCACTACATACAGCAACAGAGAATCAAGCGGTTTGGGCATCTGACACGCATGGCCACCAACCAACTGGCCCTCAGGGCATACAGCACCATGACGACAGGCTTCAAAGCGAGGGGAGACAAAGAAAAACTTGGACTGCAGGTGTCAAAGAGACACTGAAGACATACGACACCCCCCTCTCCTGGCATTCCAGCTTACTGCTGATCGTCAGCTTTATCTCCCCGCGACAGCCCCCGGTACAAGCGGACGGGTACAGTAAAGTAAAGTAAAGTAAAGTAAGGTAAGGTAAGGTAAGGTAAGGTAAGGTAAGGTAAGGTAAGGTAAGGTAAGGCAAGGTGAAGTAAAGTAAAATAAGGTTACTTTTGCTATGTTTAAAAGTATGTATTATATAATATATTGAAGGCGTGTCGGGAGATTGTCTTCAAGCTGACATAGGCCAGAAATTGTTTGCATACCTGACTGATCAATACTTGGTTGAACAATTCTCAAACATTTTAACAAAATATATAACAAATTTCTGACTGACATTTCCAGTTTCTCTAGTTTGCTATTTTACTTTATACAATATACAGTGTTTTATATGTATGGCTATTTTACATGCAGATATGTTTGCCCTGCATGTTGTTACTACTTCAACAGGCAGTGGCACGATATACGTCCCAAATGGGACGAGAGGCTGAAGTCAGAAATGATGATGCAATTGACAAGCACAACTAATCGCTTGAAGAGTAGGAAGCAGCAGCTGAAGGCTTTCATTGCCAGGTGCGGCACCAGTGTTCAGTTTGTCCGCAGCTTGTCAACTCCACGAGCATCGAGGGAGACTACCATTGTTCAGTTTGTCCGCAGCTTGTCAACTCCATGAGCATCGAGGGAGACTACCATTGTTCAGTTTGTCCGCAGCTTGTCAACTCCATGAGCATCGAGGGAGACTACCATTGTTCAGTTTGTCTGCAGCTTGTCAACTCCATGAGCATCGAGGGAGACTACCATTGTTCAGTTTGTCCGCAGCTTGTCAACTCCATGAGCATCGAGGGAGACTACCGCGCACTGCTCGGTAGCCCGACAGTATCTGTCAAGATGACAGACACTGATGACTCACCTTAACAGATGCACCTCAACAGTCTCACTTCATACGCATTTCGTTTTGTCAGAAATGAACTCGAAAAGAGATGCAGATTTGCGGTATGTGAAGGGCTTGGTCAGTGCCGGTGGTATATTCGTATCCGACCCCCACAAAAAGAGGCCCCCACAAAATCAATGATAATCCATCTTATTAGCAGCTTCGAATCTCTCTTCGCACCCCCTGAATCGGGTTGCCACCTCTGTGAGTGTGACGCCACCTCAAAGTGATGTATTTGGTAACTAATTTGGTGGAATTACTCTCTGGTATGTAATTGTACGTTGTAATTCCTGCTTGTCGTGTACGCTGCATTTTCCTATATGGACGTTTGTATGCGGTCGTCGATAACAATGTGTGGATGCCTAGTCTCAAACATAATTGAACACACGCTACAATTTATCCGCCGTAAAATATTATCTGCTTGGTGTATATGCGCATGCGCGATCCAGCAGTTGACATTAAATTTATTAATAACATACACATACTATAGCTACAATAATATACTGTATGTAATAACAATGAATTATAACAGAGAATGTCAACTACGGAAATAATGGATGAATTTCCACTTTCTGTCGTAAAAAACTTATATACGGTCTTTGACTAGCAAATCTCATGTTTCAAGATACCCAAGCGGATAATATTTGACGGCGGATAAATTTAACACGACACAGGCACTGAACGTGGTAGGTACGATGTTGCTTCCGGTCATATGGCACTCAAGTCTCAAGTAGTTATACTCCAAACAACCCAATCTTGAGCTAACGCAGGAGTTTGGACCAACGGCTTTTAGTGTCTCTTCCGAAAGACAAGGGCAAAGTGGGGTGAACGAAATTGCCCAAGCTTCGAAACGGCGGAGGTGGAATCGAACCACCGTCCTCTCGATTGACAGGCGGGTGCTCTAACCATTAGACCACCGCTCCCCACTCAACTAGGGCAGCAACCTGGTGGCGCTGCACTGGACGAAGGATAACTACCAGCATCTTTCAGCATGTGTTTACATGTGTTTACATGTGTTTACATACCGTCCTAATGGTGAACGACATCTAGGCAGGAGGACACCATTGTCATTGTTGAAGTAGAACATCAAGTCGACAACGAAGCGGCCGATCAAGTCGGCAACGATCAAGTCGGCAACGAAGCGCACGATCAAGTCAGCAAAAAAGTATGAGGCGCCGTAGCGGCCAAAAGGGTCGAGTCCTGCGCGAACTGTCGAGTTCTGTCTGCGAGAACCGTCGAGTCCTGCGCGAACTGTCGAGTCCTGCGCGAACTGTCGAGTCCTGCGCGAACCGTCGAGTCCTGCGCGAACCGTCGAGTTCTGTCTGCGAGAACCGTCGAGTCCTGCGCGAACTGTCGAGTCCTGCGCGAACCGTCGAGTCCTGCGCGAACCGTCGAGACCTGCGCGAACGAGATACTCTGCGCGAACCGTCGAGTCCTGCGAGAACTTTCGAGTCCTGCGCGAACGAGATACTCTGGTTACCACTGAAAATAGCGTTGCCGTTGTCGGATGTGCAGCGAAGTAATGCCGCAAAAAGCATAATATAAAATAATATAATATATTACTCAGAGTAGAGTGAATGGAAAAAATCCCATAAATGTGCTAAAAAAACTCAATTGATAGTTCAAACGACAATGCCACGAGACGGTCTGCTGAACACAACGAATTCAGTGCAACGTTTCGTGTGAGCTGTCGTGGCTTAGCGGTAGAGCGTTCGATTTATGTTTGGAGGGTCCTGGGTTCAATCCGCAGTATGTGTGATTTACGTTTTTTCTCGTTTAATGTTATTATTATTATTTTATCAATTATTATTATTTTATTTACATTCGCTTTCGTTTAATTTCATATAATTATCACATGTTGTGCATTAAAGTACATGTCAAAAGAAATACATATATATATATATATATATATATATATATATATATATATATATATATATATATATATATATATATATACATGTATGCAGTAAAGTACATGTAAAACAAGTTAGAATAAATATATATGTATATATATATATATATATATATATATATATATATATATATATATATATATATATATATATATATATATATATATATATATATATTTTAATATATATTTATTCTGCACGACATATGTATATTTATATATATATTTATTTCTTTTACATGTACTTTTAATGCACAACATGTGATAATTATATGAAATTAAACGAAAGCGAATATTGGAGTAAATAAAATAATAATAATTGATAAAATAATAATAATAATAACATTAAACGAGAAAAAACGTAAATCAGACATACCATGGATTGAACCCATATATATATATATATATATATATATATATATATATATATATATATATATATATATATATATATATATATATATATATATATATATATATATATATATATATATATATATATATATTCTAACTTTATTATATATATATATATATATATATATATATATATATATATATATATATATATATATATATATATATATATATATATAGTTTTGTTGATCCGCCACTGGTAGAGCGTTCGATTTATGTTTGAGGACCTCAATCAGGGTATGTCTGATTTACGTTTTTCTCGTTTAATGTTATTATTATTTTATCAATTATTATTATTTTATTTAGTTCAATATTCGCTTTCGTTTAATTTCATATAATTATCACATGTAAAAAGTTAGAATAAATATATATGTGTATATATATATATATATATATATATATATATATATTAGAATAAATATATATATATATATATATATATATATACACATATATATTTATTCTATATTATATTAACTTTTTTACATGTGATAATTATATGAAATTAAACGAAAGCGAATATTGGACTAAATAAAATAATAATAATTGATAAAATAATAATAACATTAAACGAGAAAAACGTAAATCAGACATACCGCTGATTTAACCCAGGTCCCTCCAAACATAAATCGAACGCTCTACCCAGTGGCGGATCAACCAAAAGGCACTATAGGCACGTGCCTAGGGCCCACGAAGGCAGGGGCCCACGAAAATACCCGAGCATATTTTTGTAGACTGAATGTTCCCGAAAACATGTTTTGGCATATCCTGATGTAGGCCTTACATATTTTTATGTTTTTACAGACATTATAGAGGTGTTAGTAAGGAGTGATCATTATTTATCGTGGAGCGAGTGAGGTGGAAGTATTGGCTGTATTTGAAATCCAACTCACCCCCAAATCCTGTGCACTAAAAACTGAACCATCCCTTCATTCCTGGGTTCCCCTCCTGATAAATTATGGCCGCTCCCTGTTTTCAGCTTTGCTTTCTGAAAAGTGCTCAGGAATTGACAGATCATTTTACAAGAAACCCACCATCACAGGACTTGGACAAGGATCTTCACAAATCGGCGAGATCGTACACGTCCAAGACAAAATACGTACAACGGAAATTCTTTGTTCGATGGCTTGCTAACGAGGAGAGTGTAACGATGGACTGGTTGGTGTATTCTCCATCAACTGGAAATGTGCATTGTTATGTATGTAAGCTATTCAGGAGCGGAAATGATAGCTTTTCTCTTAATGGTTTCAATGACTGGGTAAAATGCGCACAGAATCACGACACATGAGCGTAGCGATAGTCACATTGTAGCTGTAAAGAAGGGGTTCGAAAATGCCAAAGCGCACCATGTTGATTCTGCGATCGCAAAGCAGCTGGAGAATGAGCAGCAATACTGGATCAAAATTCTCAAGCGCATCGTTGCCGTTGTTACCTTCTTGGCAGAGAGAGAACACCCGTTCCGAGGCCACACCGAATTGTTTGGGCAAAAGTACAATGGTAACTACTTAGGCTTGTTAGAGTTTCTCTCACAGTTCGTCCTTTTTCTGGCCGAACATATTCGCCGATATGGAAATAAAGGAAGAGGTCAAGTATCATATCTCTCTTCAACAATATGTGAAGAATTCTTCAAGCTGTTATCGGACAGGGTGAATGCGAAAATAATTGCTGAAATAAAGAAGGCGAAGTACTACTCTATCAGCATAGATTCCACACCTGATATAGCACATATCGGTCAACTGAGCATCGTCATGCGATACGTTCGGATTGACGGAACACTTCCGGGCCTCCATAGACATTGAGAAACACGAGGGGAAATACTTGTTCGAAACACTCAAGTCTTTCCTAGACGAATGCAGAATAAAGCTTGAAGATTCCCGTGGACAAATGTATGACAATGCGAGAAATATGTATGGAACTTATTCTGGAGCCCAGGCACGATTTCACCAGGTGAACCCTCTTGCTGAATGGGTATCATGCGCAGGGCATAGCCTACATTTAGTTGGGAACGCAGCGGCCGAATCCAGCACTGATGGGGTCAGGTTTTTCGCCATCGTTCAGCGACTTTACACATTCTTGACAGCCTCGCCACAGAGGTGGTCGGAACTATTAGAGAACCTACCGAAACAGTCTCCAGTGGTAAAGATCCTATCAGAAACACGATGGTCTGCTCAAGCAGATGCCGCGAAGGCGCTGGCATCAAACTACAAAGTACTACAAAACTCTGTTGACGCGATAGCTAGAAATTCTACCCAACCTCCACTTGTCGTGTTCGAACCAATGTCTTTGGTGAGCAAGCTCTCTGAATATCGTCCTGATGTGAATTGTGTGGAACAACATCCTGGACCGAGTTAACAAGGCATTGGAAGCTACAGGAATTGAGATCGGTTCAGTGTTTATGCATTACCGTGTCTTGCTGGAACACATCCATTCTTTGCGTGACTCAGAAAGGTTCGATCGCTTCGAGAATGAAGCAAAGTCAGTTGCACCAGGACTTGATTAGGACGATGAAAACAAGCGAGCAAAGAAGAGAAAGTTGTTCCAACGAAACACCAGAAGAGGTAAAAGTGAGCGACTGTCGAGAGAACTTCCGAGTGAACACCTACCTAGTCATCATTGACAGATTACTCTCCGACATCACGAAACAGAAGGCCGCCTACACGAATGTCTATGAACGTTTCGGGGAGATTCGATCTCTCGCCGACAGCGATATCCCCTCGAAGTGCAAAGAGCTCACTCGGTATTACGATACTGATATTAAGCCTGATTTTGAGAAGGAATTCCGTCTCTTCACAAAATATGGAGACTTCGAGACAGGTTCCGAGATGATAACCTTTCTTCATGAAAATAAGCTGATTACCAGTTTCCCTAACTTTTACATTGCGCTACGGATATGTCTGTAAATTTTCGGCTCCAGCTGCGAAGGCGAGCGATCTTTCTTTGTACTGAAACATCAAAGACTACCAGCGTTCCACGATGGGTCAATCGTGCTTGTCGGCACTGTCACTTTTAGCCATAGAGTCGGAAATGATGCGTTCACTCTTGGTTGATGACATTATTAGGTCGTTTGCCATCAAGGAAATACGCAAGGTAAAACTGTAGACTACGCATCGCTAAGCCTTAGGTGTGAGATGGTGTTAGTCGACTTCAACAATCGCTACCAGCCTACCGTACACCATAATATCTGCGATCGGTAATTTGCAATTGTTGACTTTTAAAAGAACTGTTCGTGTATTATCTTTATTGATGATATAAATAGTGAAATGCTAACTTGAAAATCTTGTCGTGGGTTTACTTGGGGCCCACGAAAGTGCCGGATGCCTAGGGCCCACGAATGTCTTAATCCGCCACTGGCTCTACCGCTAAGCCACGATAGCTCACACGAAACGTTGCATTGAATTCATTGTGTTCTGCAGACCGTCTCGTGGCATTGTCGTTTTAACTATCGATTTATTTTTTTAGCACATTTATGGGATTTTTTCCATTCACTGTACTCTGGGTAATATATTATATTATATTATATTATGCTTTTTGCGGCATTACTTCGCTGCACACCCTACAACGGCAACGCTATTTTCAATGGTAACCAGAGTATCTCGTTCGCGCAGGACTCGAAAGTTCGCGCAGGACTCGACGGTTCGCGCAGAGTATCTCGTTCGCGCAGGACTCGACGGTTCGCGCAGGACTCGACGGTTCGCGCAGGTCTCGACGGTTCGCGCAGGACTCGACGGTTCGCGCAGGACTCGACGGTTCGCGCAGGACTCGACGGTTCTCGCAGACAGAACTCGACGGTTCGCGCAGGACTCGACGGTTCGCGCAGGACTCGACAGTTCGCGCAGGACTCGACGGTTCTCGCAGACAGAACTCGACGGTTCGCGCAGGACTCGACGGTTCGCGCAGGACTCGACCCTTTTGGCCGCTACGGCGCCTCATAAAAAAGCGCGGGATCAAGTCGGCAACGATCAAGTCGGTGACGAAGTGCACTATGAATTCGGTGTTCGGTGTTTCATTGACCATTTTAATGTTGTACTAACTTCAGTAGATGTGTTTGTATTTATCTTGTAGCGAGTGTGAGCACAAAAGTATGTTTGGCAACAACTATTATACCTCTGTGATAGTTCTTAATATAATGACGTTTTTTTCCATTGCAAACTATCAACTGAGAAATGTGTGCCGTTACTGCCATCATTAAATGTGTATTGGCTTGGACACTGATCTACTACGTGATTCATGCCTGGAGTGGCACCACGTGACCTATCTGGGCAAGAAATCTATGGGCAATTTTTGGGAATTTGTAGCAACTGCCATAAAGAGCATTTTGGCGAAGCAATCGTAGATAATTGCTTTTATAAGGCAGATATCATTGTCCAGGAGTCACAGCCTACAGCACTGTTTATATAAACAAATACATTTTTTTCGAAACAAATACGTTTTTTTTCTTCTTAGAGAGTGTAACTCAGATCTTCGAAAGGATCTTTAAAGTCACCCTTACTGCTGTCTTACGAAAGTTAATTTATAACCTTTCCATCAGGGCGATCTCAAAGTAGGCATAAATTAAAAACAGAATGTTTAATCTTTAAGGAATGTTATCGTTATTGTTGTAGTACATTTGAGAATAGTACGTCAAAAGTAGAAAACAGAACTCTCAATGATCCGATGAAAAAATACACTACATTATTTAGAAGTGAAGATTTATTGTTTGATTATTTTATGTCGTATAGCGATTTGTAAATTGGCATGTTTTGTTTCATCAACGCATATATTAAGAGATGAAAGATTGTACATGGATGCTTAATTTTAATCAACTGGGATGTTATAAATGGCGTAAATACTAATATATTATATAATACATTATATAATACATTATATATACATTTTAGTTCACATACCAATTTTGCAAATTACTAATGCAAGTTTGCATTGTTTATTATGTATTACATTTATTTGCATTGAAACAGATGTCGAAATACAATTTTTTTTCGGTATGCATAATACAACATAGATAAGAATAATTAAAGGTACGTTCTTATATAGCGCGGTTTCCAGTCCGTAGGACCGCCCAAAGCGCTTTACACTTCACCCCTGGCAGACCTGTTCATTCCAAGGCCATCACAACTTCTCTGGGAAGCATTCAGCCACGCTGTAATTGCGCGAAGAGTATTCGTTCACATTTCCACCACTGTCTGTATTGCCAGGTACTCACTTATACAGCTGAGTGAACCGTGGCAACGTGAGGTGATCAAACTTGCCAAAGGTTCGAAGCGACCGCAGTGGGATTTGAAATCGGGTTCTCTCGGTTGAGAGTCCGGCCATCTAACCGGGATGCCATCACACCCCTACATGTTGATGGTTGATAACACATCCAGGAGATTAAGGTTTTTAAGTTATGCGAATTGTTCTCCCGTGGAAGTACGGGATGCTTTCCCCGCCCTACCCTACATACTCTCCCGTGGAAGTACGGGATGCTTTCCCCGCCCTACCCTACCTACTCTCCCGTGGAAGTACGGGATGCTTTCCCCGCCCTACCCTACATACTCTCCCGTGGAAGTACGGGATGCTTTCCCCGCCCTACCCTACCTACTCTCCCGTGGAAGTACGGGATGCTTTCCCCGCCCTACCCTACCTACTCTCCCGTGGAAGTACGGGATGCTTTCCCCGCCCTACCCTACATACTCTCCCGTGGAAGTACGGGATGCTTTCCCCGCCCTACCCTACATACTCTCCCGTGGAAGTACGGGATGCTTTCCCCGTCCTACCCTACATACTCTCCCGTGGAAGTACGGGATGCTTTCCCCGCCCTACCCTACCTACTCTCCCGTGGAAGTACGGGATGCTTTCCCCGCCCTACCCTACCTACTCTCCCGTTGAAGTACGGGATGCTTCCGACAATAAGAAGTTGTAGGAAGACCGTGACAGCATCACCAGGAGTGTTCTTCTAAAAATATTCGCGAGAGTCGCTCTTCGGACGTGTCTTGAACAGATGATTTGTTATTCGTATGCTACGTGACAAACACGGGGCGTATCCCGTAATAAAAAAGCCTTCAAACTGCATAAAACGGTAAGGAATGCTTCCTATGCACGTGTGACGTAACCAAATTAGAAAAAAACATATTGGCGCGAGTATATTTCGTTATTGTGAATCAACGTAATCACGACTAGATAACCCGTATGATACCAACGTTTGCCTTACCCCTGTTCACTTCAAATTTCACATTTCCTAGTTGCATAGTAATAATATAAGAGTTAGTTGGCAGCTAAATGAATGTATCACACCGCAACGCATGCCGCAACGGCTACGTATGGGTGACTAATATTTGCCTCCCCCTTTGTGAGATCCTAGACACGCCACTGTGTGTGCGTGTGTGCGTGCGTGCGTGCGTGCGTGCGTGCGTGTGTGTGGTTGCGTGGTGTGGGCCTGCGTGGTGTGCACCTATGTGGTGTGTACCTACGTGGTGGGTACCTACGTGGTGTATACTTACGTGGTGTGCGCCTACGTGGTGTGTACCTACGTCGTGTGTACCTACGTGGTGGGTACCTACGTGGTGTGTACCTACGTGGTGGGTACCTACGTGGTATGCGCCTACGTGGTGGGTACCTACGTGGTGGGTACCTACGTGGTGTATACTTACGTGGTGTGCGCCTACGTGGTGTGTACCTACGTGGTGTGTACCTACGTGGTGTGTACCTACGTGGTGGGTACCTACGTGGTGTGTACCTACGTGGTGGGTACCTACGTAGTGGGTACCTACGTGGTGTGTACCTACGTGGTGTCTACCTACGTGGTGTCTACCTACGTGGTGTGTACCTACGTGGTGGGTACCTACGTGGTGTGTACCTACGTGGTGTCTGATACGCGTGCGCGAGCGCGAGCTTGCGTGTGCGTGCGTTCGTGCGTGCCTGGGTGTTTGAGTTCGCGCCTGTATCATACACCAATTGGGTTTTATTTAAGGATCATATGCAATGCATTATTAAATTGTCTGATATAATTGTTATTAAATTGTATGCTGTAATTGTCATAACAGTTCTTATATTCTTACACACATTTATTGCAAGTACGTTAGTCAAACAATAAACAGTTTTATATAAATAAAATAAATTAGTGGTGTGTGGATATTGAATATCTGGGTACCTTATATATACCTAGCCATGCTCTTTCTATTGATTTAAATCTTTATAGACTGATTGTGCAAGTGCTAGCAGTGTGAATTTATTTTAAAACAAAACGATTTAATGGCGGGCTAAATAAAAAACGATGTCCAAATAAAATGTGATATGCTGGTTTGGCCACGATCATGAAATGTCGTTATAATATACACCGACAGATGGCGAAACTTATCTCAGCTTAGTTCACAGCATATCACCCAGAGGGCTCTCTTGCAAATACAAATCGAATGGGCGCTGAAAATGCAGTCAAAACGAGCATTGTACAAACCGGCGTGTCAAGAAGTCGGAACGAGAGAGAAAAGGTGATTGTCTAACATGTAGAAAGGCATATATGTCAAGTGGGCGTCGTTCGATGCAATGCTTGTGCAATTCTGTTCGCGATAATTGGGGATAACCGAGTCGAGTGATAAGTCGTAACTTGCAAGCCCAAACCATTCCGGCAGCGGCAGTGACCCGGGTCCCAAGCCCTGGGCCATTGTTGAATGGAAGTGCGATAACTGTCAGTAATGACTGTCGGACAGTTTTAAATTTTACTCCATTAGTTGCTGTTAGATGGTTAAATATTTTATTACACCAAGCCCTGGATTATTTCTGTAGTTTGTCAAGTTTAATTAGATGTTAAATTAGGCTAGCTTTTGCTGCCTAAAAATCATTCAGGATTACTCTGTGCTGCCCCAGGCTATAGTAAACTGATGTATGTTTTACCACACTTTATCACTATCTAAACTTTTAGTTTAGCGGTGGTCTAATGGTTGAAACACCTGACTGTCGATTGAGGGGACAGTGGTCCAATTCCACCTCTACCATTTTGAAGCTTCGGCAATTTCGTTAACTCCACTTTGCCTGTGTCTTTCTGAAGAGACACTAAAAGCCATTGGTCCCTTCTAGCTGGTGCCTATGCCGGGAGGAGTAAAATCTGTCATGGATTCATTAAATCGGCGACATAACAGGTTGATGCACACACTCCTGCTGGTAGTGGCAGGAACTTCTGCCACTGCCCAGCTGAATCTTGTGTAACTATGCAAAAATGGCTGTCATTAAACAGCAGTTTGCTACGTTCAGCAGTTTGGCCAAAAATTACAAAAATCAATGTGCATTCCACGTATGTACCCCGACACCACACGGCCGGAGATCTCTAGATTTATATATTAAGATTGTCACTTGTCACGTTCCAACCGTATGGCCACTTCCTCCCAGACCTTTGCATTTTCGTTCTTGATTACTGTACGCTGAACTCGAGTCGTGCAAGCAGGGCCTCTCCTGCCACCAATCAATTAGCTTTTCCTTGCGTTCAAAATTTGGCTCACACTGCACTGTTTTTAGTTTTTTTACAGACAGTCCCATGACTATGGTGAGGCTCCTGATTGGCCGAGGGTCTCAAAACGTCACCGACGAGGGTGTACTGACATACACGTCACGAAACGATTCGACGGCGATGATTTGTCCCCGATAATTTGTCTTTAATATGAAATGTGTTTGATATTCCACAATGCGACAAAAACTAGATTAAACTGTCTTCAACGAAAGCATCGCATCATGAGCTAGAGTGCATATACATCATGACAAACTCATCTGCGACTCAAAAAGCTGTCATAGACCAGTCGCGTTGTGACGTCTATGCCGTGCTTTATCCAGTCATTGGGACCGCTTAATTCATGTGCTTTACACTTCATGTCTGACAGACCTTTTTGTTTTTGAATTTGTTGTTTTTTAGGTGGAATTGATGTGTATAACTGGTTTGGAATTGATAGATTATATTTGACCCCAAGTCTGAAAGGAACATACTTATTAAAATAAAAACATTGGATTAAGTATTTAATATATATATATATATATTATATATATATATATAATATATATGTATAACTGGTTTTATGCCATCGATAATGGCCAATAAAAAATTCTACTTAATTCTAACTGAATATTATCACTTCACTGCAGTAATGGACTTTTGAGATACTACATTCATATTAAACCAGTTGAGACAATGAGAAAACCTGATGCAATTGGTTTGATTAAAATTGCAAATTATTTAAAAAAAATAGTTTTTTACCAACAGTGGGCTGGCTGATCCCAGTGCCAATGGCATGCACTGAACACTTGTTGAACACTCCTATTTAAAAATAGATGTCAAAATGATATGCATGTGTTTTATGTGGTTTCAGGAAACCTCTAGCGCAAGGTCGTCTGTTCGTTCAGAAAGGACCCACGGTGTTCAGCAGCGACATTGAATTTGAAAAGCCAAGTGATCAAGGTAACTTGACAGTGAAGTGAAAGTTTATTCAACAACGGCTTAAATACAGGTGCATAGTATGGTGTGCTGCTGCTGCTGAAGGGACATAGCTGAAGTCATACGTCTTATAAGGTGCTATGCCCTTCTCAAGCTAAAGTTGACAGTTGAAGAGTGTCGTGTATATGACTATATGTCACACAAGGCAACTTAGGCTACTTGCCTGAAAAATCAGGAATTACATAGGCAACATTGACGTAAACACCAATAGAGCCAGACTGCATGTTTGTAGATGTGATTGAATAACTGATTCAGTTACAGATCAACATAAACTGTGTGTCTTTTTCTGTTTTTCACTTTTAGTATCATTCAGGTTGATGTATATTTTCATCTGCAACTGAAAAAAGCCTTGTTTTATTCACATTCCATCTTAATACATTGTAGTAAAATTAAATGTTATCTGAAATTGTCACATAACATTGTCACATACTAGTCACAACATTACCTCCTCCCAATAACCAGGTTTTTTCAACACAAATGCCTTTAATTCTGATATACAGTCAAACAGTCACCTTGGTAGCACAGCGACCTTGCTTTTATGGTCACCCTAGGACAGTCCAAAATTATCTCCATAATAGTAAAATGATGTAGGACATTAACCGCCACTAATACGGTCACCTCTCTGTTCAGGTAACTATGGTCCACTCCCAAGAGTGACCGTAATAGTGAGGTTCCACTAGCTTTGCTGATGTGTGAACACAAGTACAACATTTGTGTGCTACTCATTATTGGTTTTACAATTTATGCGTGACCTGTTTTATGCACTATACTGTCAAACAGCTTTGATTGGCAATACAAAAATATCCATTTGAAACTTTAATAAAATAATGCATTAAAAAATTACAGAACATCTAGAAGTAATTTGTAAATTTGTTCGTTCTTGTAATATTTTTCTTTTATTTGGACAGATTTGCACACAAGAATAGCCACTGGCAGTGAGCAGAGTATTACTCTTCTAACGTCGCCCTGTCAAGGGGTGAGGCATGGGACTGGCCCCAGAGCTGGTGGTGAAGCATCTCATGCAGCGAGGAAGAGACTGAGCACCCAGAGCAGTGAAACCTCACTGAGAGACGTACCTAGATAGTAAGCAGGAGGACGTACATCAAGGGTAGCGCAGTAGTGTAGCGGTTAAAAAGTCAAAGTTGTAGATACATTGACAGCTTTGCCAATGCCAAAAGTTTGGAACGTTTTATATAATATTTTTAAATTTTCTTAGTGAGTATTAAAAACGACTACTGGGTAAGTTGTTTTGAGACATACATGTGCACGCGTGCGTGCACACACACACAAATCCCATACACACACACACCACTGACATGTGCAGACACTCACACACATGCACACACACACACACACATTTTTTACTAGATTAACACTAGTTGACTGAGTAAAACAGATGGTCCAGTTTGGCATGATGTTGCTTGGTCAGTAGTTCTCACAGGTGGTTTAAAGGACTGTCTTTGTTAACAGTGAAACACCACAAGCATCCTTCACTGACTCGCCCGCCGTGGCCCGACCGTCACACTCGCTCGAGTTGTCTGACAGTGACAGCGACATAGCACACAGGGTGAGTTGTCTGTAAGAAACTACTGGGGTAACCATTTGCAACTGCATATGTACAATCAATGATAGCGCGCTAGCGGTTTACTAAGAATTTGTTCTAAAAGTGGGAATTTCTGGTCCAATCTGGGTTTTCATGGCATGTTGTGTTGAGTGCTTTAGACCGAAATCGAAGAGTAAAACTCTCAATCAAGCAAGCTGCTGCTAAAGTGAGAATAGGGTGAGTTTAGTAAACGAAGGCCAAAATATGTTGCATGAGGTGAATTTAGACGAAAACGGCATGGCCCTATCCTATTGTCAAGTATAGGACTGTTTATGAATATATTTTCATTTGGGGAATGATGCCAGACTACAAGCTCCCGTGATGTAGGGTTAATCTGTCAATCGAACAGTATGGTGCAGCCCATGAAATTAAGGTGCTGTGAGTTCAACAAGGCTTTCCCAGAAAACCACTGATGTGATATTCTTGATTGTAGTTGCAAATTATGGTTATGTTTTAGCACTCTTAAATGTGCATAGGCTTAAAACCATGACTTTTGTTTCCCTTTAGTAAAAAATTGCTTGTTTCGTTTTAGAATAATTTTGCAAAAAAAATCAAATCTACCTATCCACTATGACTATCTCATTTGTATAAAATTTTTATTTAGTTGTAGTGAAATCATCAGATAAACTGTTTTAAGTTAAATTTGAATTGAGGAGTTTTAAAGGTACAAAGTCTGGTAGAAATTTGAGATTTTAATTTGAATGTTTCAAGTCAAATATCATGTTTACATTGCCTGCTGAACTACAAAGCGATATTGATAAAGAGATAATGGTCAAATTATATTTTTGATATGTGTTTCATTAAAACATTGAATGGAGGAACCTTAAACATGAATGCAAGCATGACAAAAATTAACGTTGGTTCCAGCGGAATATGTCTGAAGTGCTCCTGGTCGACGCAACGAGACAGACAAGGGGGCCAAACGAATCTGAAGTTGACATTCAGATAGGATATGTACACTCTCCTGCCAAGGTCGTATGTCATGCTTCTGCAAATCATAAGTGAGTCAGATGGGAATTTTCCGTTTTTTGTTTTAGGATTTCCGTTTTTTTTCTGGGTGAAAATCATAATTTCTGTAATTTGTGTGAATCCGGTTTAAAAATGGGGTTAGCCCTCTCGATCCACGCTTCCCGAAACCTCCCGGTGAGATCGGGAATATTGATTTAGTTGCATGTGTAGTTTGCTTTTTGTAAACAAGTCACTCCGATCAAGATTTAAAACGTTTGCTGTGATTGGTTGATTGTCAGCCAGGAGGAACTTTTTGTCCAATAGGAAGCTTCGTCTCACAACCTATATCCAGGGCTGCCTAGCATTACAGATTTTCCATAACCATTATGGAAATTTAACGCAAATTACATCATTACGGAAACTGTCGCTGTATTAGGGAAATAAAAATATCTGACTACGGAACATTAATTAAACACTGCCTGTGTTATAATCCGACATACTTGTGCAATATCATTTTCTTGAAAGCCTGCCGCCCGCCAGTAATTACATTGTATCCACCTGCCACTCAACATCTTTGATGTGTGTGGGAAACCTAAAACAAACAGAACTTAATGATTTTACGTGTTTCTACGTAAACATCATAAAAAACAATTACTGCTCAACACATTTGATTCATGTTTGCTTTATTGTATAACATATCTTTGGCTACATTTTCACCACTGGATGTAGGGACATTCAACCACTCAAACATTTTTTGGTAGCAGGGTGAAGTTGGTCTATCTTTGGTTTCAGTTGTAATGAAATAACATTTCAGATAGTAGTATTCTCACGATTACATAATGTGTTGTAGTTATTATCATTCTATTATAGTAAAGAGTATCTTAGTAACCAACAAAATGATACCTCATTCGTACTTTTATGGTAATAATTAGCATTATACATGTGACCTGGCAAAAGCAATGACGTGTACATATGTTTGTCAACTTGTTCAGTGTTATACCGTATACAAACACACAGCATTCATGGTGTGGTATTTTTAGTGCAAACTTCTGTCAGTGAATAATTCTCAAAACCAAAATTACATCTTGGAGCAATATGATATGACTGATCTGAATACTGAAACAGGGGAATTGTATGGAAGAATATATATATATATATATTTTATCCTAAATACATGTGTCTGATTTGTGGCCAACCTAATTGTGGATGATACAGGAAACTTAATAATATATATGCACAATGATATAGAACTTGGCAGCATTAAATGAGCATGTAGTGCATGAGAATTTTCTGTGGTGATCCACTATTTTGTGGTATATGTGAAAATTGTGTGTTTGAAAACCATGTTTTTGTACTGATTGACTCGGCCATATTTACACGTCAGAAGCTCCCAGAGAGCACCTGACACCTCCTTTTTTTTCGGGGAGACCCCCGAGGAGGAGTTGTGCTTCCCCCTCTGGACTTCCCCTGGCTGGCGCTACACGCCTTAGGTGTGGCTTTGCTACGCAAATATAATTTCAGGTTCTTCTTTCTTTTCCACTCTCATCCCTGGTGAGTTACACATGGTCCGGGGCCTTGAAAGTCTTGAATTTCTTTGAACCTAATTCAAGGCCTTGAAATCCTTCAGTTTTGCCAAGTAGTCTTGAGAAGCCTTGTAATTTAATTGTTATTGCCAAGTAGCAGCCATTGGCGTGCACCAAGGCTGTGCACCTGCGTCGTAATCAGCAGCATAATATTATCTTGTGTGATCATGGGAAAAACACCTCAATAACATAAAATGGCAACTCCGATATCGTCATTCTTTCGGGATTCTATCTTTGTTTATCAGAAATAAGTTGTTTTGTGCAATTGCGTAACATAATAAACCATGAAATGGAGCCTTGATTTTTCTTCTCAGTTGCCTTAACAAGACTAAAAATGGCTTTGAATTTTATATCTCCATTAGTTATAGTAGGATCATTTCTCTTTCACAGCAAGTCTGTTTTTGTAGGGTAATTTCTTTCTGGTCATTCAATATTCTACGTGATTTACACAACTCCATCCAAGGTTTATGTTCTGTATAAAATTCCTTCATTTTGATTTATTTTTAATACATTTATACCGTGGTATTTTGTTATAGGCCATAATTTAATCCACCTTTTTATAAATAAGATAAAACTTGGCATTGAAAAAATTATAATTGTGACTTTAGAAGTTCCAGTTTCACATGTTTTATAAAATGGTATGTTCATATATAGCACGGTATCTAATCTTTGGAACTATTCAAAGTACTACACCCCCCGAGCAGACCTGTTCAAGGTGCTCATTTGTACAGTTGAGTGAATTGAAACAACGTGGAGTAAACAAAATTGCCCATGCTTCAAAACGGCAGCAAGAAGATTTGAAACCGGGTTCTCTTGACTGAGAATCCAATGTTTTAACCACAATTTGTTTTGCAGAACTTCCCCAGAAGGAGACGTCACTCGAGCCAGGCAAATTGATGTTGATCTTGTCCCTGCTATGAAGCTGTTGAATTTCTCAGAACAGAGTGACGATTCTGAAGTAGGCATCTCAAAGCCTCAGAAGTTACGACAGCCTGTCAAGGCTCGTTCCCAGGGAACTGTTGGTGCGTAAACAGTATTATTACATGATCTGGAACTGTATGCCGTAATATTCCATGTGTAATATGCCCCCAAGTATAATGCGCACTCTGATTTTTTGCTCAAATCTAACATAATTATTTTTTTATGTGGAATAATTGAATGAATGCACTGGAATAGAAAAATAATTCTGGTTTAGTGGCACAATTAATTTAGGCCATTCTGTTGTTCATGATTACTGTGTATTCATTCCAACTGAACATTTTTTTTTATTATTGCGGAAAATTACGGTAGACACTTATGTACTAAGTTTGTCGTAGACTCAAACAGCATGGCCACATCCTATTTGCAAACATGGTAGTAGGTCTTTACAAATAAATTTTTATTTGTTGAGCTAATATTGCGAAACTACAGCATCCGTAATGTAGGGTTATCTGTCACAGTAATGTAATGCGTAATGCGTGGCCCATGAAATTAAGATGCTGTTTTTGCACAAATTTTTTCTGTCGTGATATTCTTGATCGTAGTTGCAAATGGTTGTTTTAATAACATAGACCACAAATCCATGACTTTTGTTTTGCTTTAATTGTGGAAATAATACCATTCATTCAGCAGAAATTTGCCACCACCAGCAAATCCCATTTTTCCATGTTGTTAGCTCTGTTACTGATGATATATATATATTGCTGAGGTGTTTACTGTAGGAAGGAATAATTCCAACGACAATCGAGATAGCCGTCCCAGACAACCCTGTGATGAAGACGTGGTGCACAAATCCACTTCAAGGTACATTCATTTAGCGTGTCAGCACATGACTTGCAGCACATGAATCAAAACACTTCATTTGCAGCACATGAATCAAAGCACTTGATTCACAGCACATAAATCAAAGCACATGAACCACAGAACACAAAAAAAAAATTAATGGCATATTTCATGATTTTTACAATCAGAAATGATTATACTGATAATTTGCTATTTTTTTATTTGTTAAATGTTAATCATATGCTTCAGGTCAATCAGTCAGATGGCTGAGGAGATTAAAGAAAAGGTGAAGAAGACAAAGAAGGGTATGTCTAGTAACCATGGCAATGGATATCAGTCATTCTGCTTTTAATTCAGTAAATTGTACTCAGTCTCATACATTGTAATCTACGGTTAGTGCTAGAATATATACACAATCCTGAGGTTGCCATGTCCTTGTTAGCTTAATCAGCTAGACATTAGATGATGCAGTGATCTCTATTGAAGTGTTACTTTATTGCCAGCCAGGTTTAACAGCTATGAAAGGTAGTTATTTATGTTAACATAAATAAAACTGTAACAGTATTTCTGTAATAAAAAACATTTGGAGTTCACTGTATTCACTGTAAGACAAGTGAGTGTCTATGTCAAGTGTGGGAGGCTGGCCCAGCTTTGGAGCGGAATACACACATGCAGTGTTGGCAGGCCCAATGATGAATGGCTTCGGTGCTGGAAGGGTGGGTATGTCAAGTATTTCTTCTCTGTTGGTAAAGTATTTCCCTTTGTGCGTCCACTAACCATGATACACCGTAAAGCCTCACTCGCCAAGCTGGTCGGTTCAAGGCTTCACGTTCCTAAGGGTTGGTTTCGATCTTGGCAGCTTTGAGTTGCAGCTTCAGGACGTCTTTGTATCAGAGCCGTTATCCTCCCACCAATGTTTGCCCTTCTTTCACTTTACTGAAAATAGGGCATCGGGTTATTGTGAATTAACTTGTGATGGGGTTTACATACGAATGCGATGAGTTGGCTATTGACTGTGTTCTGCATCTGTCTGCAGCCCTCCGGGTCACGTCAAGATACATGCAGACGACAAAACCAAGCGAGAGTCGCGGCCCCATGAAAGCCACTGATCGGGTGAGAACAAACACTCGTTCTACCATTGTTTGATTCGGTGTCTCTCAGATATTCAGTTACAATGTTAAGCAAAAATATGTTTTCTGCCTATCTGACAGGCATTCATTTGTTATAAAAAAATCTGACATTATAAAGTACATATTTTCTTGTGTTCAGCACGAAGTATAAAATCGAGTGACAAACTTTTATAACATTCGAAGCACGTATACTTTTGAAATTAGCTAGGGCTGGTCAGATTTCTGGAAAAACATTGTTTGGTGTACGTATAATTTGTATCATATTATATATTTTGTATGATATCGGTATATTTTGTATGATATCGGTATATTTTGTATGATATGGTATATTTTGTATGATATCGGTATATTTTGTATGATATCGGTATATTTCATATGATGTAACATAATAAATGGAAACATTCAACCAGAAGTGATAATATACTGATTAACCAGTGAATATTTCTATATGGATTTAAACAGATTTATTCTGAATTTTAGGTAAAAAATATGGAATTCAACATAAAAACGGTCTATCTGTGTTATAATAATAATTATATAATGCTGCAGGGAATTATGGGTCAAGCCGTGAACTCGAGACTTGGCAGATCAAGCGTCAACTCAACGGGGCGATCTAACATGACAGGCGGGAAGGGAAACACCGCAGGAGCGGGGAAATACTCGACCCCCACACGAGGTCGAGCCAACACCTCGGGACGGTCAGTTCTTGTCAGACGTATTTTCCTGAGCCTGAATCAAGTGTATGCTTTGGAAAGGTCTTAAAAATGGGAATTTTCAAACATTTGTCTTAAATGTTATTTCAACGAACTAGTCAGTGCTTTCTGGATATGCTGGAGTTACTGTGTATTGTTGAGTGATAAGTTTCATCAACGAAATGAAATTTTCATAAATAAATGGCTTTATGCTGTTGTTCCACTAAAATTTTTCGTTATCTTGTATTGAATTTGTCATGGAAAAAGGTCATTTTTGAATCTGATCAGCATAAAGTCGCACGCAACATACGAAATGTGCATTGAGGGTTTGTGCCCACATTTGGCTGTTCACAGTTTTTTGCTTGTGTGTTCTCTAGGGTAATGATGGGCGTTTTGTGGAAGCGTTCTTTGTAGTTTGGGCTCAGGCAAGTCTAGTTCCCAGAAACATGTCGACCAAAACAGCAAGTGAGCGAAGTACAAATGATTCAGCGTACATCCACATTTGGTATGGGATAAATTGATAAATCGACATTTCAACAGGTCGAACTGCTACTACTATCCCTGGCTAGTGGGGATGTCTTCTGTCAGAGAATTAACAACTGTTATTTCAACTTTGTCAGATCGAACAAATCAACTGGCAGTTCCGCTGGTTCATCCTTTGGGGGTGCGTCTCGCAAGGCAAGCGGCAAGAAGTCAACCGCAGCTGGCAGCAGTTTCTCGACCCAGTTCAGCAGCACGCCCGAGGTCAGGGGTCATGCGGGGAGCATGTCAACGCCGACAACTGACAGTTCCATGTTTCACGTTCCAGATGGGGTGGATTTGTCTGCCATTGGCCCCCCGTGTCTGCCACAAAGTTTCACTGGTGCGTACTGGGGTGGGCGATCACAGGGGTAGATTATGCACAGAAGAAAATTCTTTGACAGCAGTTGGTCATTTTAAATTAAATTAGTAAAAATGTTCGCTGTGTGTCTGCTAACTGGCAAAGTGTGAATAGCCTTGTGCATGTAGAGGGAGCCACTTTTATCCTTTTTCGCTGAATTTTGACCTCGACCAAAAATAACAGTTTGTCCGATGATTTCACTGAAACTTAATAACACATTTGTACAAACGAGGTAGTATGTCGTAGTGGATAGGTTCGATTTTCACTTAATTATTCTAAAACGAGACTAAGCTAGAGAAAAAAAAATTTAATGCAGCAAGAGTTTGAAGTTGGCGAGATTAAATGTTAAGAGAAATTACCTAAATACTGAATGGTGAAAATGCCACAATATTGGTTGTAGAAGGCGGTTCGACGGAAGACTTACGATATCACCAATCAGCCCCTAGGGGTCGGAACACAATGGACAGTCTGTGTGACCAGAGCGCAAGGTCGTCGTCAATGGCAACTAGGACAAAAACATCGAAGGAATCTGTGACCGAGTCTATGATGGAGTCTTCAGCCTATCAGGCTCCACACCACACTAAGGCAGTAAGCGACAACCGACTTTGATGTCACCAATGCTGGTTTTTTATTTAACCAGACCTGTCCAGATTTTTGTGGAAGATTTCTCTGTATTTCTGTGTATACTTTCCCCAACCATTGGCCCAAGTTTTACTGTTATAGAAAATATCTATTATCTTGTGCCTGGCATACAGCAAAGTCTCCCTTGTAATAATTTATTTATTACTCTGGACCCAATAAGAGCTTCTTCCTGTTTCTATGATCATCTGTTGAAGGCTTGTGCCTTTATTATACACATTAAATTGTTATACTATTATAGTATATTTGCAATGTTAAAGTAATGTCACTACAAATGACAAAAGTTTTATTTCCACCTGGATGACTTAGCTTAATTCTGTTTCCATAGAAATCGCCAGGAGATGTTAGCCAATGGCAGCTGGATCTCAAACATGGCCGCTACGTCCAATGGGTGTTTCTCGAGTCAAAGTTCCGCAAAGCTTTCCAAGAGCAGGACAGGGAGGCAATGGTGAGCAAGTTTCTTAGTTTGACTGGACACAACTGTACCGGCAGTTTCTTTGGTGTGTCTTTAAGAGATTAGTTTTATGTCATGTTTTTGTGTTCAAAGCAAGACATGCGTGAGAGTACAACATTTCTTAATTCAACCACCGGTTTTTATGGTAAAATGTTTTTTTTAGCATTTATTCCACCGAATTAGTTCTGTTCTTGCATCAAGTTCATGTAAATTTGTGTCACTGCTGATAAACCTGGTTAGTAGGTATAGTTATGTTCAGTGTATAATAGTTAATATGCCCCCAAGTATAATCTGCACCCTAACTTTTTGTTCAATTAATCTGACATAGTTTTTATATTACTATGGATAATAAGTTGTTCAAGAATATTAATTCATAGCTACAAAGCCCTGTCCCATATTTACGTAACTTCATACATACGCCACAATGTATGGCTCATTTCTATGTTTTATTTCTCTCTCTATTTCTATGTTTTGCGAGATTCCAATTCCGTATTTGCCAAAGATTTTTTTCAGACTTATTTCTGTGTATAACAAGTATAATTTCTATGTATATATGTATAGACAGAAAATTACTGCTGCATTGCTTTGCAGTTTATGTATACAAATAGTACAATTGAGCACAGGTCCATTTTGTGGTCACTCTCTCACGGCTGTGGTCATTGCAGAAAGAACTGCATGCCCTATGGCTGGAGACACAGCAGCAGACTGCTCAGGCCACCAAACTGGACATTGAGAGGAACAAACAGAAACACCTGAGAAATGTTGACGAGGCTCTCAATCTGCAGGCAAGTGTCTTTACCCTATATATGTTTGCATATTTATTTTGCATCCATTTATTTATGTGCACAGTGATACTACATTTATTGGAGAGCATACTATTAAATTCTAGCAACTGCAAATGTTGTGTCACTGCAGTTGTGTCATATGTCAGTGCAGGAGTACATTTGTTTGTTGACTTAGTAGGGCAAATAAATGTCTGGTACACAGAAGAAATAGAGAAGAATTGTCCATGTTGCAGCTGGTGGGGTTGTGCCCTGTGGCGGAAGCTGTGGGGCATCTCACCTGGCAGTATGAGACCCTGGCAGCTGCCCTCGACACTACCCGACACCAGATTGTTGTGCGGGGAATCAGCGTACCGAACGACCAGCAGCAATTTGCAGGTTTGTGATGCCTTATATATGTGCCATATATAAGCGCAGTACCGTCCATACCTGCATAATCGCCCCTCTCCCATTCCCAAACATTTGTAGGTTAATCAGGTTACGTTAATCAGCCCCCCCCCACTTCCATTATCACCTATCCACCATCTCGGCCACATACAGAAAATATATATGATAAACATGTCAAAATGGGCAGAGAGTTGGCGAATATATTCTTCACCTTGTCTGCTCTTGTTTCTGCCACTAGGTCTTCTCTTTATATTAGTTCAGTGTGTCCATGTGAATGGTGCGATAGACAAATTCCTCCAATTTGGTGAACATTTGTGATTTTGTACATACCCGATCAGTTTATATTATTTGTTCAAGGGCAGGCACTGCAAATCCCCATTACTGTCCTTGCGCGCATTGGCAGCCACATTCCTAATTTAAGAATATCTAACCCACGAGTGATAATGCGGTCAAATATGGGAAATACTTTCTGTTTCAAGTTGTGACACATAAACAGTCGCATTAAAATTGTGATTAAATAATATTGCAAGCTAACAATATGGAACATCCATTTGCCTTTTGGGTAGTATTCAGCCATGCTACATTTTGTATGTCATTACAGTTGTACTGTTCCATGTAACATCATCAAACATCATTACAGCTGTACTGTTCCATGTAACATCATGCAGGTTTACAAAATCTTCACATGACAAAAATAATAGGATCTGATGTGTTTTGGGGGAAACACCCTTAGAATATTCCAAATATTTGGTTTGGGTGTTTAAAAAATATCTCCTGTGTTGAATCAGCATGTTCATATATGTCTCCACTAGCAGAACACAAGAACCTGTCACTTAGGGATAGTCTCAAAACATTGATGTAGGGTACTACATGAAACCTCAGACCCCCCTCCCCCCACATGAAATTTTTAATTACATTGACCTGTGGTGACCCCATGAAAATGTTCTCATCCTTCCTGCTGTAGCCGGCCCACACAACACGAAATTGTCTGCATGTGCTCATAGAACTGTGGTCAGAACATAAACAATGTGTTTTGGGGAAATACATAGATGTACAGTGGAACCTCTCTATTATGGTCACCCTAGTTCAGGACAGGGCCAAAGTGACCTGAATAGTGAGGTGCAGGCGTGTTAACACATTCAAATGCATTTGAATGTTGAGCATTTGAATGCGCATTCAAATGCCTCCATAAAATTGTCGATGCATTTGCATTTGAATATGTACCTTAAACATTTGAATGCTACCCACAAACATTTGATTTGTCAAATGCACAACCAAATGCATGCATAATTCTTTGAATAATTATTTTTGTCAGATTCACTTTCACAAGTTCACAACATACCATTGGAAAAATTGCTCTGTAGTGAGCTGTACCCTCGGTAGATTATGAAATCATTGTCTGACCTATGAATCCACTTTCACAACGTACTCTTTGAAAAAGTGCTCTGTAGGTCAACTGGTCAATGCCTGAGCTGTTATTTCTACAACATGAAAAGACCAACTGGTATATAGGTTGATGGCTTCAGAGGTTACCTGTTCATTTAAACAATGCAGACAAATGGCTCCCTTGTGTTATGTTGGCACTGTTGGGGTGGGTTGGGGTGGCAGCTCATTGGGGGAGTAAACATTAGCAATGCCAGCCCTGAATATTTACTGCCAAAGCGATTAGTGGTAGCTGTAATTATCCACCAGGTTATCTTCCCAGTGACCCCACCAGTGGACAGTCTATTGTCTTGGGTTCCCCTTCCATTCTGGCATACCTGAAGGATTAGCCTTCCATTCCCTGCTATGGTTCCCAGCAAACTGTTCATTGTCTATTCCTCCCTCCCATTTCCACCACCTCTGCAGGCCTGGAACTGTGTGACTCAGTGTATGACTCTACAGACATGTTCATGTAGTGGGACTGGTATGTAGTGGTACTTAGTGGTTACAATAATGTACTGCTGTATTTATTAAATAAATTAATAATGTGTTTGTATACATTACGTTGTTTTTTCTCCAAATAAAACAAATTGTTAATATAAAGCCAAAACATCTGAAATTAATTCAAATGCGTTTGCAAATGTGTAACCAAAACATTTGCATTCGAATGCGACCCCAAAACATTTGCATTTGAATGTGTTTAAGGAAACTGGCATTTGCATTCGCATTCGCATTGGCATCAAGTGAAATATTTGCATTCAAATGCATTGACATGCATTTGTTAACAAGCCTGGCGAGGTGATCAATTTCCTATACTTTCCTTTTTATGCAAATAATTTGGGGATTGTCCTAGGGTGACCTTAATTGCGATGTGGCTGTATTAATGAGGTAACCGTAAAGTGAGGTTCAATTAGGAGAACTATCACGTATAAGGACAAACAGCTAATTGTACCCCTGTACAAAGCAATAGTTAGACCACACTTGGAATATTGCATTCAAGCATGGAGGCCGTATCGTAAAAAGGACATAGACAAGCTAGAAAGAATACAATGAAGAGCAACTAAAATGATTCCAGAATTGAGAGACCTTAGTTACGAAAGCCGCTTATTACAATGTGGTTTGACAACGCTAGAGACCAGGAGACTAAGAGGAGACCAAATAGAAGTGTTTAAAATAGTGAACGGTTATGAGGATGTTGACAGGAATGTTCTTCAAACTTAAAGAAGGCAGTAGAACCAGAGGACACAAAGCAGCATTAGTTAAGGAGCAGTGTAGGTTGGACACGAGAAAGTACTCTTTCTAACAGAGGGTGATAAATGAATGGAACAAACTGCCAAACGATTGTGTTAATGCTAGTAGTGTGAATATGTTTAAAAATAGAATCGACAGATATTTTATATGGGCGGGCTACACATAAATGAGAAAACTGTTGGACTCTCGATAAGCCAATGGCTTTCTTGTCCACTTGCCATCTGGAACTTGTTTGGGATGGCAATCTTGTTAAACTGTATAACACTAAACAAAACCCTGACTTCCTTGAAAGCAATTTTGTAGTGCCAAAGATCAATGTTTAGACCATCCATTACCTCGTTTGCTGTCTGTCCCAGATTGCCTGCTGAGGGCTCTGTGCGAGACACAACAGTTGCTCGGTGAGCTGAGTCACATGACTCGACAACAGACGCCCTCTGTGACGACCTTCAGCCAGACGATTAATGCAGTCGACGAGACAGTGTCAGCAGAGCTACACGAACTTGCCAGGTGACATCTTTGACATTTGTTGTTGTCACCACAAATGGGACGGTTGAATTTGTGGAAAATAACAGCACATTAATTTCTGAATGAAACGCTGAGAAAACTTGTTTAAAGATACAAAGTCTGGTCATTTTTATGGTAAAATTAATTTCTATTCCAACAAATAGCCTAACATGTTTTCACTTTTTATTTATTTAGCCTTTTATGCCATTTAGAAAGTCCAATAATCTACTTTTTGTGAAGTGCTTTTACTTAACTTTTATTTATTACAGAAGTCCAATGATTAAGTATTGGACTAGTTAATTGTACATTATTAATACATGACGTTTATATATTTTTATTTGTTTTACATGTACTTTTATTGCACAATGTGTGTATATTTATATTTTTGTATATTTATGCATATTTTGACTTGTATGTATATATATATATATATATATATATATATATATATATATATATATATATTTCTTATGGACTTTTTGTCAGAAAATAAACATTATTATAATGAACCACGATTTTGTTTAATTTAACTGGACTGTCATCTAAATACTGACCTTGTTGTTCTGTGTATTCACTAAAAACCATCAACAACTTTCAATATCTGTTGACAAAGTTTATCAATGTCTGGATCTTGCAGAGTCACACAGTGTGAACCTGATATTTGCTCTGAAACATTAACGTCAAACAGATGACAGTCAGTCATTAAAACACATTTGGGTGGCCAAGATGTTAACATAAATATAGCAAATGCAGGCCGTATCCCATAATTCAAAACACACAAAATCATAAGGAGTGTCTCATATTCACCTAATTTGAGAAAAATCCATAAGAATTAAAGGTAAACCTGAGTTGGCATGCATGAAGTATTACAATGTTTCTCTTTTTGCAGGTGCCAGGAGTTGATGAGTGCTGCAAGCTCATTGGCTACGCACGAGGCATCGTTACTGATCCAGGGTATGCAGTCTGCGGAAACGTGACTGCTGGACGGATGGCTGATTGTTTGTGGAAGGCTAGAGCGGAACACTGCAAGAACTACATATGATATCTTCGCTTGTTTTGTCACTTCCGTCTTCTCATGTAGTTAGTGGTTATGTTGTTGGCAAACGTCACTGTTGTATATTACGCATTAAACATAATGTAATTCTGTAGCTGGTGTTGCTTTATTTATTTTGCATAGTATGTACATACATATGTACATATAACAAACATACACAGTACAACTTTGTTAAGTTGGAGGGACCCTGGAAACACGGAGTTAAAGGGGAACTGAAGCAATTTTGTGTTATGCCGTATATTTAAATATATATTATCTAACTATGCATTAATGGTGACAGATACCTGCTAATTTATGAGATAAACTGATAAACTGATTTTGTTAGAGACAAAAATCGACAAAATGCATCACTGCGTATCGCCATCTTGTTGTCGAAACGAGTGGTTTGAGTCGCATATATCTAATCAATGTAAATTTCCGATGTTATATATACAAGTGTTTACACACGTCAACAAAATAGCGTATTTGTTCGCTCCAAATAAAAAAGTTGAAGAAATTACAACAAAACGCGCAAAAAATCGTGGAAAACGCCACACTTCTCGAACACACGAGACGCTAACCAACAAGAATATGCGATAACGGAATACCGGAACTATATTTTACTTGTTGACAAGATAGATGCATCGCTTGTGACAGTTTTACCAGATCTGCTACTAGCGATTAGTGGTTTACTGTACTTCCGTAATAGTTATCTATCTTGGGAGAACTGGAAACCACAGACGAAGAGTCTAGTTCGACAGGCCATATGGAAAAAACAGTTGACAGTTGTAAAGTGTCACCGAGTGTGCGAGTCACGCTCCAGACTCCAGGTCGGCTTCGCCTTTGTTGACGTTGGATTCAGGAAAAATTACAACAGCGCTTTGACTGTCAACGATTCATTGCCATTTTAATAATCCTATATTTTCTGCATATTTCTTTTACCTAGCCCGAGGTCTGAACTACAATGGCAATGCAAGCAGGCTTTTCTCTTTATTTTGTATCTAATCTAATGAAGTGTACCGTGACCGTATTTTAATATTGTGTTTGATTTTGTGTTGAATAACATTGATGACAATAATAACATGAGGGTTTATTTAATTCGTTATGTGAATATATATATTCTTAAATGTTACCGTAATCTTGATTGTAATAATGATTGTAATCATGACTACATTAGTAATTGTGATTGCAATAATTACTGTAATCATGATTACATTAATATTCATACTTTTAATCACCCCTCTCTGTAGCACACCACAACACCTTGTTGTTTGGTGCAATGTAATCATTTAAATAACAATAATTAACTACTGACAGTATGTAATGTTCACAGTTTTGCAACTATTATGGTAATTATAGAATTAGTGCTATCAACTAACCCTGACAAATTATATTTCAGGCTCAGGAAAGGTAAGACAAGTAATCCCATCCTGCGATGTGGGAAGGATCTGTGATGTCTATTCTGAACCGAATTGAATTGATGAAAAGTTTAGCTATGGAGATTGACCTGACACAGGTGAGTGTACTGATAGTCTGATATAGACAAATTGTGAGGCACCCACAGCATGCAGCAGGTCGAAAAACAACCTGGAAAACTAAAAAAATTCCCACTAAAATATTAATAACTGAATGATGTGAATGCCTTCTTATCCATATCCCACTTCTGTCAACAAAAATATTACCTGCAGCATCTTGCATGTCACTACACACAATTTCATTTATATTTAGACCAACTTAAAATATATGAAAAGTTTATTCACATAGAAAAACAATTACCAAAGAAATAAGGCTAACTAGAACGACTGAAACCAAGACTAAACATTGACTAAAAACAGTGACTTCTACCACCGGGAAATACAACCTGGAACATAGATATCGCAGTCACACACATCATTATTATGCCACAACATGTCAGAAAAGTGATATAAGTTTTTCTCACGAATGACAAACTTCTTCTCTTTCTCATAGGTGTCGGAGCTGCTTGAGTCACCCTCGGTTATGTCGCTGTTATCACATAGTGTGCATCATCTGCACCAATGTCTGAATCTGATGGAAGCTTCACATAGTAGTCATGATCAACGTTCATTGGTGCAATAATGTCATCCATGACTACAGCAGCATTCGCGAAGTGTCGCACTTGAAATATCGTTACCAGATCGATTTGCATTTCAACATCAATTGTTGGTGGTGTCACAGCAGTAGTAGCAGTGATGGCACTAAAGGTGATATCTGTAATGTAAAGATTGACGGCATCACCCGTAGCGCTGTATGCTTCAAAACTAGTACCTGTACTTGTACAAACCAATGGTGAATACTTCATCTGAAAAGATTACACATACAGTGACTTGAAAATTTTAAAAAATTCATCTTTTGCATAATAAAAATGAATCACAATATGAGAAACTTTCTCTTGTATATATTATTTTTAGAATATAAGAGTGCCTATGTCATCTAGAATGTATAAAGTAATCAACCACAGGGAAAACCATTTTCCCTATGGAGCCATGTTAATTCAACCAATGGGTGTTTCACTGATCTCTTAATGTTTTTAATGAATCTGTTTGGTCAGATTGACGAATGCCACTAGTAAGATAACCAAATGCATGTAACCAAAATTGTAGCATCCTAGCTCCAAAGTGCATTATATTATCTAATCAACATTGCACTGTTTTCAATGGGCCAGGGAGGTAAAAATTCTATAAGGGGTCCAAATTCCATAACAAAATATGGACCCATAGGTACACTTTCTATGGGGTTCCTTATTTTATATCTGACACCCGATTTAGATAACATAATGCATGAATATTGTTATTGAACCAAATGCAGATTTATGCTTGTGATATATTTACCTTATAAATGCTGCACGCACACACGCATACCTGCCCACACGTATATATATATATATGTATATATGTAAATATATATATAATTATTAGGTATTATACTGAAAGCATCTGCTAGATAGTATGGTGCATGGGCAAAAGCCCCACATACATTAGCTTGTTTCAATTCAATTATACAGTTCATGACTGTTGCTGTAGTACACAGAGATGGTCAATTCCATTCCGGAATTGGAACTGACCCTCAATTCCAGTTCCAGAATTGGAATCAACTTAAAAAAAAAATTGGGAATTGGAATTGATTTTTTATTTTTTTTAACAATATAATCAAGCATTTGCATCAAAAAGAAATATTAAGTTACTGTAACAGACAGTAAAACCAAAATCAGACCCTTCAGGCCTCATTTTCTTTCTCAGTGTACAAGGTTTATTTACAGAGATTGCCAATTAAGGGCACGTGCTTGCTCATTCCCTTTGTGTGGGAGAGGAAGCCTGCCCCACCTGAATGCAACCCCTTATTTATCCAAGCCTACTGTTCAGCCCACAAGTTTCCCATACTAAACAGGTCACTGGTCACTTGTACAATGCTGTTACATGTGGCTGTAGGGTTTTCCCTTTGTAGTAATTAAAAATGTCCCCATGGAGAATACATGTTGGAGATTAGGATGTTGAAAACTCAAACTTTCCAGTAAATTTGATGAAATATCAATGATACCACAACTGATAGCGATATAAATGGGTTGCGGTCACATGCCCCCCATACATTTGCCCCTAAGACACTTGCCCTCCCCCCGGACATCTGCCTCCTAGTATATTTGCTCCCCCCCGGACATCTGCCCTTTTTTTTATGAAAATCAGTTTGCAGTTTTATCATTATTACTACAATAACAACATTCAATGACAAGTCGAAGTCACTTTAGCCTAATGCAATGGCCTGGAGTGTGTATGAGATGATCTTGTCACCAGTTGTCTTCCAGGTATCATTGATAGTCAGATCAGTGGTGGAAGATGAGTTCTTGGGGTGATGCTTCCACAAACAGTGGTGGACAGTAACGAGTCAGAGATCAGCTGGTTTGGAGTGCCCCTGGTATTAGCTGCCTTAGTTTTCAGGTCCTCGCGGACCTTGGCAGCTTCTATCTGTGTCGTGTCACCATCATGGTTGCAGGCAGTCTTGTTGATCACATTCTGGATCTGGAGATCAGATCAGTAACCACAGCACCCTTGCATGATCAGGATCGACACTGGCTTCACTCCCATTGAAGAGTAATTTTGTTGGTCCCCCTTCTTGGTGTAGGAATGACACTCAAAACATAGCTTCTGACCTCCTCAGATGCTAGTAGTAATTTCCATGGTGAAGTTATAAGTGAATTCTGACAACTCTGGCTTGTGCATCCAGTTTTATAGGAAAATGGAGTCACTCCAACTCTCCATGGTAAATGCAATTCAAAAGAAACCTTGTTGAGATGGCTTCTTTCAAATATCCTCAATTGTCATAACATGTCCAGGTCCTAATGTCACTGGCTTCTTCCACAGTTGCAATAAAGATAATTCTTTGATAACAGGATCATTTCCAACTGCATAAAGTAATTTACTTGGCTGATCTGGCACAAAGAACATTAATTGCAATTATGGTAATATATATCTTGAATTCATGTTCAGAAATAAAAAATAAGTTAAAAAAACATTTCTTAAAAAAACTTACAAATAATCCAGAAGATACGGACAGGGGGCAAATGTCCAGATTTTTAATAAGGCAAGGGGCTAATGTCTGGGGGGCAAGTGATAAAAGTGGCAAATGTCCGGAAGGGGGGGCAAATGACCTGGACCCGATATAAACAGGGGAAACTGTTCAAAACTCAGATTAACGACCTAACTGTCCAGGGCTGTCCAAAATGTCTGGTTTTGTTAGCAAAAATCCAGGAGAGGTGTCGCAGCAGAAAGTACATATGAAATGGGTGGATGCCATTTTAAAGATTTTTATGGCAAACCTGATATGTGTGTGTGCGTGCGTGCGTGCGTGCGTGCGTGCGTGCGTGCGTGCATGCGTGTGTGCATTTAACAAACAATAATTTTTTTTTAAATATGATTGTGCACACGTGACAAATAAAACTGTGTTAAAACGAATTGGATTTGAATTTTTCTTTAGCCTAGGATTTTAACAGTTGGAATTGATTTTTTGCATGGCGGAATTATAACTGATTTTTTGGAATTGACAAAACAGAATTGATCCCATGCCTGGTATAATTCCTTCATATGTACAGCTTGTACTAATACCACTGTATGTTGCCAACAGTTGCCCCCTCCCCCACAATATTCATTACAGTGTTATCAGTCGACTTAGAATAAAATGTAATTAATACATCTCTTTATGAACTTCCGGTTATTACATGTGGGGTTTAATCTGATCAATAAAGCAAATTAATTTTATATAATGTCTTATTGTCATGTCACAAGAATTCAGACAGAAATTGTAAAGTGTCATTATAGAAAGCAGACATGTAATCTGACAGTGTTCAACTGGGTAGATGACGATGCCTTAGTTAGTTTCCTTTCCAGCTAGACATTGGGTGAAATACACTTTACTTAAATATTTAAATACTTTTAAAAAGTTTTTGTAACTGCATTTGCACTTAATCACAATGAAAGTATTTGTATATTTCAATATTTCCATAAAGAATTTGAAATGTAAACAGCAACAGTAGGCTTCTGTTGCACTATAGTCTATACTGTCTTTTGGTTGTATTTCTCATATGCATCTAACCCCTCCCCCCTAGGCTTAGCCTTACGCTTGCCGCTTGGTCCCTATAGGCATTTAGAACACAGGAGTCTGAGACTTATTATGACTGTCAATAAATAATATCAAATTATGTTCTTGAATAATTTTGCCTAGTACATACGCCATGGCCCATGTCATAAGGCTGCAGTATATCCTGTAGCACTTGCTGAGTCTGAGTTAATGTTTTGAGTACGGCCACGTATGACTGTATGTCTGATCCATAGAGTTACATCATTAATCACCCCCCTATGAACAAGAGAGACAAGCCAGCTCATTGCAGCGAAGCGGTCGTGGACCACTGGCCGGCATTTCATTGCACGGCAGAAACAGTTGCATCCACTGCATGACACATAGGGTAGTACTGTTTATAGCGTGAATATAGCATGTTACAAATAGTTGTCTAACATATGTAAGTAAGTAAGTGAGTAAGTAAGTTAATTTATTTCCTCCTTACCATCATCATGTTCAATATAAGGCAAACAAAAGCAATGAAGATGAGGTGGCTACCAGAGAAGTATAAACTTCTCAGGCTAGTTGCCAGTGACGATGACACCAGGAACCAATTAACTTGAAGATTTGTCAATGTCATTTGTTCTTAATGGGGCATGGCCACCAGACTGATTAATAATTTGGGTGAGGGTGGTCCCAGCAGTTGTGTTATAAGTGTGGGCAGTTGGGTTGTTCATATTGGAGTGAGCTTCGTGCATTAGTGTTAAACTCTCCAAGACAAATATTTTGGAGGCTTGCTGGAGAAAGTTGTAGGACAACGAATATGGTTATTTCCTGTGTGGCTTACAGCTGTACGAATCGACAGAAGACAGGATCTAACATCTAGTTGTTATTTTCAGGTAATTTATGTTGCAAATGTTTGTGCTGTGTTAGTGTATATGTGAATGAATGTAACAGTTTCGAAAATGTTCTGAAATATCAATATATTACAGATACGTTTGTTTTTCTTGGGGGAGCGTACATTAAGTGTTTCCCAGTAGTCACATTGATTGGGTGCAACATAAAATGTTATAGGGGTAGAATTCAGTTTTATAAATAATGTGTGCATGCGTGTATGCATATTTGTAACTCATTTTTAAAACTCCACTAGATGTCAGCTCATTAAAAAGATTTTTTTCTTTATTAAGCATTTAATAAGGCTCAAAAAACGTGCTATAAAAGATTGTAGAAATGTGCGTATTTATTGATGGCAGAACTCATTAGCATAACAACCAAACCGGAAACATCCAAACCTAAATCAACAGGGGTCAGATTACGATTAACAGTTAATCGTCACATCTTTCCTCTTACAAGAAAAGTCACTTATTCACAATTGTGACTAATTATTAGCAAAACGATTACACACGAGATTGTAAACAAAATGTACTGTCTCTTATGGACTGTCGTGTGATAACGATGTCTTATGGACAAAGTTAGTAAATTACGCCGAAACGTAGTCGCTGAGCCACGCTGGCGGCTTGCGTTCGCGCACAGATCTGCGAAGACCACTGGGGACACGTCTGGCACGACCGGAAGGGGGTGCATCTCGGGGTTGCCATCACTCAACGAAGACGGCGCGTCATCACGGCTCGTTTCATCGTGGGGCTGCTCGCCAGCACACACAAACTGTCGTCGATTGCGCCTGTAGACCGTCCCTCCAACCTTCACGCGGTAGCTTCGTGAGTCGACCTGCTCGGTACACATTCCTGGTGTCCACGTCTTCTCACCTGGAAGCCTCATAGGAACGGTTGCGCCTTCGTTGATCGGCGGAAGTGGATGCGCGTGTTGGTTGTAGTAAAACGACTGACGTCGTTTTCTGCCTGCCAATGCTCGTGTATTGGCATTGGTGTCATATCGTGGTTTCAACAGCGTTCCAGCTGTTGGGAGCAACGTTTTACAACGTCGGCCCATGAGTCGTTGAGCGGGACTCGTGCCCATCCCTTCGGACGGCGTATTCCTCCAGTCGAGTAGCGCCATGTACTCGGACTCACCACTCTGTTTGGCTTTGGCGAAGATTAGTTTCAGCGTCTTCACCGCGTTCTCCGATTTTCCATTGCTTTGTGCGTAATGCGGTGAGGACGTCAAATGAGTAATTCCTTTCTTCCTCATGAACACCTGCAACATCAGTAGGGTTAGGCATGTCAAAGATAGCCTTCACCTCAGTGGGGTCGATACTCAGCCCGTCAGATGTTGCGACGTGCCCGATGAATCGAACTTCCTCCTGTCTCAGTTTGAACTTGTCGACGTTTAGTTTGACCCCTCACTCCTCACATCGCTGCAGAAATGAGTGGAGTTGTTTGTCGTGGTCAATGTTTGCCTCGTCGACCGTGTTGCCGTACCCTACGACAACAAAATCATCAGCCACAACCTCGATACCTTGTAACCCCTCGACCAGTTCGTGCATTTTTTTTTAAACTTCGGGGGCCGAACTGATACCAAACGGCATACGTTTGAAACGATACCTGCCGAAAGGTGTGTGGAAGGTCGTCAGATATGAAAAGCGGTCGTCGAGGCGCACGTGCCAAAACCCATGGCGTACGTCAAGGACAGTGAACACCTTGGCTCCGTGCAGTCGCGTCGCGATGTCTTCAATCGTTGGTAGCTGGTAGTTTTCTCGCCGGATCGCACGGTTGAGATCCTTCGGATCCAAGCAGATGCGAAGTTTGCTGTCCTTCTTCGTGATCACTACCATCGAGCTGATCCACGCGGTGGGTTTTTCGACAGCCTCAATGATGTCGTCCCGAGTCATGTCGTCCAGCGTCGCTTTCAGTCGGTCTCTCAGAGCGACTGGTACTCGGCGTGGGGCGTGTTGGATGGGGTCGACCGCGTCATCCAGCCGGATTTGATACTCGCCCTCTAGTTCGCCTATGCCGTCACCAAACACAGTGGCGTACTTTTCGATGACAGCTGCCTTGCTGATCAGCGCACCCTCGACCGCGTAGACTTGCTCGCCTCGAGTCGCTGGTTTGTGTAGCGCATCATTGTCCGTATACTGGATCAACTTCATGCCCACACAAGCTTTCCTCCCCAGGATTGGCCGGATGTTGTCGTTGTCGACCAGTTTGCAGACGAGGATGCATTTGTAGTCGCTTCGCCAGACTCGAACGTGTACCTCACCGACCACTGTCAGCCGAGAACCGCCAAACGCAAGCATCGATGATTGACACCTGTTGACGTCCTTCAGTCGCACGTCTTTAGTGGCTCGTTGATACAGCTTCAGAGGCACCACGTTACATTGGGCCCCGGAGTCGATTTGGAAGCGTATGTAGCTCCCGGAGTCCAACTTCAAGGTCACGCACTGCGAATCGTCTAACATCGCCAGTGTCGCCACCTCGCGGACCGGAAAAACCTCCTCCGGCTCTCCGATCGTCCGTACTGAATTTCGCGGTCTGCCTGACCGTTTTTGCCGGCATTTTTTTGCGAAATGATTCGATTTGCCACAGCAGTCGGACGTTTTGCCGAAGGCCGGACATAACTCCTTCGACTCTCGGCCATGTTGACGACCACAGTTCCAGCACTCTTTCGTTGCCTCGCTCTTAGTCGTGTGTGACGTCTCTTTCTTCTTGACGCGTTTTTTCTGGCCGACCGATTGTCGAAGTGCATGAACCGACGTCGCTGAACTGCTCGACTGACCCACAATCCTCATTTGCTCGGTCATGCTCTCAGCCGCTCGACAAATCTCATCTGTTTTGGCAAGTGTCAGATTATTCTCACGCAGTAACCGTTCGCGTACCTTTGTGTCATGAATTCCAAAGATCAGTCTATCCCTCAAAATTTCGTTTGGGGTGATCGTGTCGAACTCACAAGCCTCTGACAGCTTGCGCAGTGCAGTTTTGTATTGTTCATACGGTTCTCCGCTCTCCTGCATACGTTTGTTGAATTTGTATCTTTCGAATGGAACGTTTTTTTCTTGGTTGACAATATTATGAGATTTTTTTAAAGACGGGTAGTATGCGACGGTCGTCTCCGTCCTGCGCCCAGTCCCGGAACGTCGAGTGTACTTCTCGGCCATCCTCGCCAATAACTGTCAACAACGTCGCCACTTGCACTGCCTGCGGCTTGGCGTCCAACTCCGTAGCTAGTGCGTAGTTTTCCCACGCCGCCAGGAACTTCCTCCATTTGTCAGTGGCGTTGGTGTCGTGTATTTCTAACGGTGCAGGAACGGGCAACGCGTTAGATGCCATGTTATCGCTCAGTACGACAACTGTCACTTTCTGCCTTTTCAAGTGGAGATTCTGTGCGAAACTGTACCTTTCTGGTACGCAGTAATCATCCCACCGCTGCCACCATGTGACGCTTTGTTATTCGGTAGAATACAAGTTATTGTACTAAAAAAACGTGCTATAAAAGATTGTAGACATGTGCGTATTTATTGAAGGCAGAACTCATTAGCATAACAACCAAACCGGAAACATCCAAACCTAAATCAACAGGGGTAAGATTACGATTAACAGATGCCAAATGTTCTAATAAACCCAGAACTTGCATGAATCAATTATAAAATATGAATCAGTGTTTATGAACAGTGATTTTTCCGATCATGTTCCAATGTCTTGAAATGCAAATAGATGTGTCATATCAGGAATCATTTTAACGTAAATGTAAAACGAATGTAGCTTGGCATAAATGTACATAGGTCCACATTGAGAATTACGAACGTGAGCTTGATAAGTTGATATCATGTATTGATTCTAATCATGATGCTGTTAGTTGTGTTGATTACCAATGTAAAATGCACACAGGTTTATTCTCTGATTTGTATAATACTGTTGTAAATAGTTGCATTGTTGCCTCAGATATGTGTTTGCCAAAGACGGGTGCCAAAAAAAGCAGCAGCAAGGTGATACCTGGATGGAACGAACATGTACAGGCTCAACATGATACTTCCTTGTTCTGGCATGATATCTGGGTGCAGTGTGGTAGGCCACATAATGGTGAAGTAGCCGATATCATGATCCAGGTATCACTACGTTGTGAGATATGTAATGAAGGAAGAAACAAGAATAAAAAGCAATAGAATGGCTGAAGCTATTAGCGAAGGTAATGATCGTAACTTATGGAAAGAGGTGCATAGTTTTTAAAAAATCTTGTAATTTTCTGCCTAATGTTATTGATGGTCATATAGGATCAGAAGATATTGCTGACTTATTTTCTTCAGAGTTTGAACAATTGTACAATTCTGTTGGATTTGATGAAGATCACATGCACTTATTAAAAAGTAGAGTTGACAATCTTGTTATTAATATGTGTATGCATAAAAATGATGATAATAATGGTCACAAGCATTGACCTTAGGCAGCATCATTGGTAAACTTTATGATGCCATTATTATCAAACAACAAACTGGAATTTTTGACACATCAGATTTACAATTTGGGTTTAAAGATGGCTTATCTACAACAATGTGTACTTTTATGGTAAAAGAAACTATTTCATATTATGTAAACAATGGTAATACTGTACATGTTTTATTACTTGATGCTTCTAAAGCATTCGATAGAGTAAATTATTGTATGTTGTTTCAAAAATTAATTGATACGGGTATGTGCCCATTAGTTGTAAGACTTTCATGTCACATGTACACACACCAGAAACTACAAGTTAGATGGAATGACGTAATGTCAAACCAATTCAGTGTGAAGAATGGGGTTTGCCAAGGAGGTGTTATGTCTCTACATGGATGGGCTGTTGGAAGAATTAAAATACCTTGGTATTGGCTGTTATATTGGGCAACATTTCTGTGGAGCTGCAGGATATGCAGATGACATTATATTACTATGTCCTACTAGTTCTGAGTTGCGAAAAATTATTGAGGTGTGTGAGAAATATGCCAAACTACATGATGTGTTGTTTAATGGGTCAAAAAGCAAATTATTGGTGTACAACAAGAAGGATGCTGATCCGCATTGTGAAATAAATGGTACAGATGTTTCTACATGTGAGAAAACTATACATCTCGGAAATGTACTTAGCACAACCGATAAGTATAAAATGGTGTTTGATGGTATCAAGACATTTAACTGTAATGTAAATAGATCTATGTCTGAGTTTGGTTCACTTCAAACTGTTGTTATTGTTGTGCATTGTACGGATCTCAACCATGGCCACTGTGGCATGACAGTGTTAACAAGATGTGCATACAGTGGCGTAATGCATTGCGTAAGGTATGGAAGCTACCATATGATTCCCACGGAGATTAAGTACCATTAATTGCTGAATGTGTACCTTCAGTTGTGGCTTTGGTCTTTAGGTTTATAAAGTTTTACAGAACAGTAGCCTTGTCAGACAACATGGTTGTTAATTATATTGCAAATACAATGACATTTGCTTATAGGTCAACTATGGCCCAGAATGTAAGACACATTATGTTCAAATATAACATGACCCACCATGAACTGTTGTATATGCCTATGAGTGCTATTAAGCATAAATGTAAAGAAATGTGGAATACCAATGTCAGTGCTACATACTATGACAATGCAAACATGATTTATGAATTGGTTGAAATTAAAGATTGTAACAATGACGCTGTCTTAAATAAGGTAGAATGTAATGCTGTGATTTCATATCTTATCTTTTCTAGCTGCTATTTCTAACTTACAATTTGTTTAATATGTACGTTTGTGGATCTTGAGTCCGAATAAAGATGATAATAATAATAACTTTGACTAACAATGATATGAAATTAAAACATACTAATATTTTCCCACTGATATGAAACTTATATGGTTACTTATTTTCTGTTAATGAGAGATACATAGCTAATGCAATTTTTGCCCAAACTGTAGAGTGGGTTTTACTGAATAAAAACTATATTGATAATTTTCTGTTTCCAAGGCAACAAACACAGATAGCCACCAAATATGACAAATATAGCAGTTTGGAAACACTGAACTCCTCCAATAATTTGGATATCAATGCATTTTTTTTCAGTTTCTTATTTACATCCGATTTAATGCAATTAAGAAAAAATACCATTTCACCTGGGATGCCTCGCTTAAGGCCACACACGGCAGGTAGATAGGATAATTTTTTTATTTGGGCAAAACTTACAATTTTTTCTGCCGAAAGTATAGAATGGGTCTTACCGAGTAAAAAATATATTGGATTTTTGTCAGCCAGACCCCCTGTTTCCATGGTAACAAACAAAATGTTCACCATTTTGAGCAAATATTGGCAAATTTAGAAACACTGCCATTCCTTATTGAACACGATTATAATTCTTGCAAATCCATGTTCAGTACACATTGTACTGTACAATGACCAGAGCATTTGTTAAAATGTTGTTTTTATTTTTTTGTAAAGTGTTAAAATGATTTTTAAAATGTCTGGCATATGTACTTCCAGAGATATGCTTCCTGCAAATGCGGTACATGGAACAAACAAAATGGCCACCATTTTGGAATTATTGTGTGTAATTATTAATATACAACAGAAGTTTCTTACAGTATTCTTACCAGTATGGTTGATGGGGCAGGAGGCCATCTGGCCTGTATAAGCTCCTTTATTAGCAGTTTTCTACAACTTCTGTTGATTTGAGTACTTGAATTTAGAAAGTTTCTTTGGTAGGTATTTGATACGGTTGTGTTCAAATAATGACTTGATGCATGACTTGGAGGCGTTGAAGCATCATATATCTGATAACATCAATCAGGATTGATAAAACAAATAGAAAGCTATGTTTCCAAATGTGTAACTTGTTCTCAGGTCACCCACGGACAGGCTATACATACATAAAAAATATTAACTTAATTTGTTTCAGGAACAACGAAGAAACAACCCAGCCAGCACACCTACATTGGGCCAGGAGCGGCAAACTTATCGGTCCAATATCGGCATCCGCCTGCGGGCTGATGTAAGTTTTGTCCATCGGCTCAACATCGGGCCGAGGGCTGCAAACTTATCGGCCCAACATCGGCATCCGCCTGCGGGCCGATGTGGGTTTTGTCCATCGGTTTAACATCGGGCCAAGGACGGTTCATAAGCGGCTGCCGATACGAAGCCACCTTTGAACCGATGATTAGCCGCTCATTGGCCGACTGTGCCTAGTTTTGATGTGTGTGTGTATATATAATTATTATATATACACACACATATGTATATATACACACACACAGATTAATTTTGGCAAAACTAGGCACAGTCGGCCTATGAGCAGCTAATTATCGGTACATTGTCGTCCAATATATATATATATATTTTTTATAGCAGAATAACAAATTCCAATGTAAATTGAAATAGGCACAACAAAGGCATTTAAAATTTATTAATCAATATGAATTGTAGTTTTAATAAGATACCTTCCACATTGTATTTTTTTAAACCTATTAACATTAAGTCACTAATCCCTCCCCATATCAATTACTGTAACTGGTATACATAATAACAAAACTGCTGAAGTGTGCGACAACAATGATAACAAACAGTCAGTATATGATGATAACAAACAGTCAGTATATGATGATAACAAACAGTCAGTATATGATGATAACAAACAGTCAGTATATGATGCACACACTAAAAACATTGCTAAAAAGTGTCAAACTGCTAAACAAAAGTTGAAGATATCGTTAAATGACAACAATTAAAGTTAAACTGTTATCACTAATATGTCAACAAAAACCTTCCTGAATACCTACAACATACAAGCATAATACCTAATTCTGGTGCGCATGCATATGGCACAAAAGCCATGGGAATGTGAAATGAAAGTACAAACACTGAACTGGAAAACAAAAGCATTACAGATAGCATCACTTAAATATTCAATAACACCCCTAATCCAACAACAGACAAAACCCACACTCACTCTTTTAAAAGGCTTCAGCATGTACACAAAGACCTAGATAATTCCAATGTACTGTGCAACCTTCCTAATTAGACACTGCTATGAATATGCATGTGCACATTCAAACTTAACCGTTCAAATGTGTATTTATAAATACAGATTTTACAGTATAACTTTACTATGATTTTTCCAGGTTCTCTTTTAAATAAACAATGCATAGAATTTTTTTTAACCTTTTTTACACTGAAAGGACTCAACTTCAAAATCCTTTTTAGACTGAAAGTACCCACTGTTTTCCAATATGTACATGGATTTAACTTTGTAATTTCTTTAAGGGTGGCTCTCATGATAGCGACATTATCAGTGTGTCAAGGAATTTATTTTATTACTACATTCAGGAACAAGTAAGAGATAATTATAAGTATTAACACATACTAAATTAAACAAATCTCCACATACCAACCTCTAAACAAACACAGCGAGTCTCCGATCAATACAAAAGCACCATGTCATTACTTTCAGTACAAGCATATTATCTTATTCTTATACATATATTGTTAACATTTTATCACAAATGTTTCGAGGTTGATATATGTATTCGTATGTGGAGTTATGTAATTTGTTATATGATAATATTTAATAAGTAAGCATCATCTCTTACTTGTACCTAAATGAATGTACTGAAATACATTCACTTCAATTGTTTACTCCCGCCATATCCTGCTGATCCTGTGCTCGGTCCATTCGGCACTTCCTACCACCATCCCGACAGAGGCAGTTCAGAACCATTCCTGGATGACTCGCTTTATGTCATGCTCATGGTTTAAGTTGTGCCATTTGCTGTCACTTCATTGTTTCGGACAGCACCTGAAATGTTAACATAGCAATTAAATTAACAATACCAAGTGGCCAAGACCCAAGGAATTGGCCGATTCCCTTATGAAAATATACCATGGTAAATGCCATGGTATACCATGGTGTTTTGAAACAGGTAAGCCATGGTAAATCATGGTAAACCATGGTAAAATACCATGATATACCATGGTAATTCATGGTGCTTTGAAACAGGGATGCCATGGTAAAATACCATGTTGTTTTGAAACAGGTAAACCATTGTATACCACAGTTTACAATGTAATGTCATGGTTTACTATGTAATAGTACTAATATCATGGTATAACATGGTATATTTTCATAAGGGTTCCTGAGCCGTAGTTAGGACAACCAACTATAAAACAAGTATACTGATTGAGAACAAATTAAGCTACCGATACTGGGCAAAATGAAATGAAGATTTCACAGAATATAATTATATATATATATTATTCTTCGTTTCTGTTCTTCTGATAAAGTACTTGCAAGAAATAAACAGACAGTACAGACTGAGCCTGTATAAATAAATCTTCAAACTTCACCTATTATTGACCTACGACTAAGCCTAAGCTATGGCTCTGCCTATGCCTATGGCTATATCATGGGGGATTCCATCATTAGGAAAGTGGATAAAATTGTAAATAGAGGAGATGACATAACAGTATGCCTACCAGGGGCAAAAGTAGAGGATATAGCAGAGAAGGCTGGAAAGGTCATGGGTGGTGGCACGGGAGGTGCTGTTCTCGTGCATGTGGGAACGAACAATGCAGAGAAGGAGGGAACATCAACCATCATTGGTAAGTACAGGAGGTTGATCAAGACACTTAAAGAGGCACGAGTTGGGCAGATCGTATTGTCGGGGATATTACCAATAATGGGAGGCAAGGGTGAGGAATATAGGAACTGTAGAAGGATGGCGATCAACACACAGGTACAGAAGGTATGTATGGAGGAGGGAGTAGGCTTCGTAGACATGTGGTTAAACTTTGTGGGAAGAGGTGACTTTTTCATGAGAGATGGACTTCATCTGACAGGGAAGGGCGCTGCAGTTCTTGCGTGTGAGTTTGTCAGAGTTGTCGACGAGGGCACAGGTACCATAGATTATTTAAACTAGATGCGCAGGGGGAACTGACAGAGAAAACTCAAAGGAGTACTACTACAAATACACATCCAAAGAAATGTTCACCAATAATTTCAGACAATGAACTTAAATGTGTATGCTTAAATGCCAGGAGCATAGTAAATAAAAAAAGTGAGTTAGACATTATGGTAGCAGATATTGATCCTCATGTAATAGGCATCACAGAATCATGGGCAAATGAAGATATAGTAGATGCTGAGTTAGCACTGACAGGCTATGTAATGTTTAGGAAGGATAGACGAGAAAGAAGGGGAGGTGGAGTAATTTTGTATATTAAAGAATCTATCCAAGCATATGAAATTACACTGAAAAGTGAAGCAGATAGTGTGGAAGCAATTTGGTGTAACATAGTTACCAGGAACTCAACATTAACAATAGGAGTAGTTTATCGTAGTCCTAACATAGGACAAGAGGAAGATGTAAAATTACAAAAGGCGATAAGGGAGGTGAGCAAGGGAGAATGTGTTATAATGGGTGATTTTAACCATGGCCATATACAATGGGAATCATTAGAGAGTGCTGGAGGTGACGACCATCAGTTTCTACTTCTAACACAGGATTGTTTCCTTACTCAACATGTCTTGGAACCAACCAGAGGTGGGAATGTGTTAGATTTAATTTTGTCTTCTCAAAATGAATTAGTTGACAATGTTAAAGTACACGAACCTTTGGGTTCAAGTGACCATAAGTAAAGTAAAAACAGGGAATACATATAAAAAACAATGGAGGAGGAACTTCAACAAAGGCAGATATAAAGTGATGAGAACATATCTAGCAAATATAGATTGGAATAATTTGCTGAAGAACAAGACAGCAACAGAATGCTGGACTTGTTTAAAATATGAGATTGAGGGCATTATTGAGAAATTTATTCCATTAAGAAAACAAGGGAAAAGATCCAGGAAAAAACACCTGTCAAAAGAAGCTATTAGAAAAATTGCTCACAAACAGATGCTGTGGAAGGTCTATAAACACACTGGAAATGTAGAAGACTACACCAACTACAAAGAGGCACTTAATCTAGCTACTACTGAAATTAGAAAATCTAAAAGAACCTTTGAACAAAAATTGGCAGGTAACAGTAAAAACATAATTTCAGATGGGTTCCAAATGGCAGAGGTCCTGAATGAGTATTTCAGCTCAGTTTTTACCACAGAAGATATCAGCTCACTTCCAGTTCCATTGACTAAATTTGAGGGCAATACATCAGAATATTTAGGGCAGTTATTTGTAACTCCTGAAATGATAGCAAAGAAAATTAAGAAGATGAAAGATAATAAATCACCTGGAGTTGATGGGATACCACCAAAACTGCTAAAGGAAATTGTTGATCAAATTAGTACACCACTTGCAAACTTATTTAACTTGTCACTAGAAGAAGGAATAGTTCCTTCAGAATGGAAAGAAGCAAACATTACGCCGCTGTTTAAGAAGGGATCGAGGAAGAAGCCAGAAAATTACAGACCAGTGAGTTTAACATCAGTTGTATGTAAATTACTTGAAACATTAATTAGAGACCACATGGTGGAATTCCTCATAAAACATAAATTAATAAATACATCTCAACATGGATTCCTAAAAGCAAGGTCATGTCTAACCAATCTCTTGTTTTTTAGAAGAAATTACAAAGTGGGTAGATCACGGGTCACCAGTGGATGTTGTCTATTTAGATTTTCAGAAAGCTTTCGATAAAGTGCCACATCAAAGATTGTTACTTAAACTAAAAGCCCATGGTACAGGCAATGATGTAATCAACTGGATAGAAAAGTGGCTTACACACAGAAGACAGAGAGTAATAGTAGATGGTAAGATTTCAAACTGGAAATCTGTTTTGAGTGGGGTACCACAGGGATCAGTGTTAGGCCCTATACTGTTTTTAATATATATAAATGATTTGGAGGATGACATATCTAGCAAAGTACTCAAATTTGCAGATGACACAAAAGTATTCAGAAAGGTTACTAATGATACAGATAAACAAAGTTTACAGGATGATCTAGAAAAATTAGTTAAATGGTCAGAAAAATGGCAAATGTTATTCAATTTTGGGAAGTGTAAATGTATACACATGACATGGAAATATGGACGAGGAATATAAAATGGGGGATGCTGTACTAGGTAGAACCACACAAGAAAAGGATTTAGGAGTAACATTTAATGCTGACATGAAAGTTTCAGAGCAATGTGGGATTGCTGCTTCGAAAGGAAATCAAATTCTAGGCCTAATTAGGAGAACTATCACGTATAAGGAGAAACATCTAATTGTACCCCTGTACAAAGCAATAGTTAGGCCACATTTGGAATATTGTATTCAAGCATGGAGGCCATATCGTAAAAAAGACATAGATAAGCTAGAACGAATACAACGAAGAGCAACTAAGATGATTCCAGAATTAAGAGACCTTAGTTACGAAAGTCGCTTATTACAATGTGGTTTGACAACACTAGACACCAGGAGACTAAGAGGAGACCAAATAGAAGTGTTTAAAATAGTGAACGGTTATGAGGATGTTGATAGGAATATGTTCTTCAAACTTAAAGAAGGCAGTAGAACTAGAGGACACAAAGCAGCATTAGTTAAGGAGCAGTGTAGGTTGGACATGAGAAAGTACTCATTCTCACAGAGGGTGATAAATGAATGGAACAAACTGCCAAACGATTGTGTTAATGCTAGTAGTGTGAATATGTTTAAAAATAGAATTGACAGATATCTGATAAGGGCGGGCTACACATAGATGAGAAAATTGTTGGACTCTCGATAAGCCAATGGCTTCCTTGTCCACTTGCCATCTGGAACTTGTTGGTCGAGATGGCAATCTTGTTAAATCTTGTTAAATCAGTTCACAGCCTTTGTCTTTGAGTTTGGTGCCTAAAATTACGATTCGCAAAGTTCTACGTTCGCATGCTTTGCGAACAAAAATAATTTATATAATGCTCAAAATCAATGTATTGGATAATAAATTCACAAAGGAATTTGTAAACAGGTACCTTGTCTCGTCGTGCGCCAGTCGCATATAAAATTATAACGGTAAAACAGCAGACTTCAAAGATGGCACAGACTCCCAGTAAAAATTATTTTTAACAATAATAATGTTCAGTGAATTTTGAAAGTATATGGAACTTACAAAAGTAATTATCATTGCTTGTTAATTTAATAATTACACAGATCACAAAAATTTTAGTTTCTTTTAATTTTATTTCGCTTCCCGCATGGTGCATCATCGCGCAGGAAACATTCCATTACACCACATGCAAAATTTAATAAAAGTAATAAATCATAGGCATACGGCGCACGTCAAAAATCAATGCTTGGGCCTCCCTTGGTCCAAGTACTGATAAATCACCTCTCGCAAGTGCTAGCGCCGCATCTGCGGCTGGCAAGCGGGCTGTGATTGGCAAGAGCGTGCCAAGCATTGCTGCCTGCTAGCCGCTGATATCCGCCCTGATGACTGTGTGCTGGCTGGGAACTAGACAAACAAGGTTCCACAATATTCAGTCAAATCTGCCAGCCTCGTATGCTGGCCCTTCTTCTTCCTCGGCGCTTGACCTGTGCCACCGTTCTACTCCCAACTCCGCCGCCGTCCCCAGAAACCGTAGCCGGCGTCCACAGTGTCGCTAACTCATCGTCTGCAGTGGCAACGCACGACTGCATTTCTGCTGTATCCGGCTGTTTCGCCGCCTAAAATGTCTTATTTGTACGTGCATCCCGCAATAGTTTCTTTTTCTGCCCAAATACATGTTTTGTGGAATACTTATTCACTCTGACTCGATAATTACTTTCGTTAGACGTCATCATTGTTTACACTCGGAAATAGCAACATCGTGCATTGTGGGAGAAATATCTGGGTCAACATGAGTCGCAAGTACAGCGGAGCATCCCAACGGTGATGTAGCACGATGCCGAATACCAAATAAGGAGATAGTCGGTAGAATCCTGCTTGCATATATGACGATGTCCAGCGAATAAGGGTCAAAGGGCGAGGATGCCGTCTAGACAGGCGGTTAGAGAACGGAAAGGGGAATCTATCCGTACCAAACAAGATGGTGTACAGTGAATTTACGGCAGCGTTGCTAAGGTCTAAACATCGCATATTTTCAAACTTGTTCTCCATTTTGAGAATCAAAACGGGATTATTACTTTATGGGGTCACACTGTATTCACGAATAAAAGTGATTTAGAGGTATGTGATTGTTATAAAAATTACTTTATTGATAATTAACATACAAAGCTATTGGAATACGGAGGAAACACATTTTGAGCATATTTTTTCAAAATGCGTAATTTCACCTGCTATGTGTGGCCTTAAAGCAAAACAAGTCTTGGTTTTGGGGCTATGCACCTAAGAGATAATAAAAACTAACCATCTGCAGCTAAAATCAAGAATATCACGCCAGTGATTTACTCAGAATGTGCTTTAAAACTGGGAGATTCCAGTCATTTTTCTGAATGACTGTGGGCTGACATGTTTACCAGCATGACCAATAAGGGCAGTTCTATGAAATCAGGGTAACCTAGACTACAAGTGACATATCAAGGGAGGCCGGCATACACAGAACCAATGCAAAGTCATAAACAATTAAAGGTGTCATATTGCCAGAAAGAGGACTAGTTTAGTAAACAAAGGCCAAAATATGTTACATAAGTTGAGTTTGGACGTAAATAGCATATCATATCCTATTGGCAAGTATAGGAATAGGTGTATATAAACATATTTTCAAGCGAATATTGACCAAACGAATATGCCAGAATGCCACCTCATGACGTAGGGTTATCATCTAGCGGTATGGCGCAGCACATGAAATGAAGATACTGTGTATTCCACAAGTTTTTCCTAGTAAACCACTAGCGTGACATTCATAATTTTAGTTACAAATGGTTATGTTTTAGTAACTCTTATTGGTGCATTGACCAAAAACCATTACTTCTGTTTTGTTCTAACTCAGTGATACCTGTAAATTTTAATAGATTTAATTGATCAAACGACAGTTTGATAAATGTCATCCATATCTACCAAGTGTCTTTCTGCTCATCAGACATCCTTAACACTGCAAGATATTCACTGATTTAAAATTTCCAATGAAATACCTGCCAAGTAAAAAATTTAAGCATATTCAGTTCATGTCACATTTACATTTTGCCAGCGTTGAATTTTTTTACTTCTTCTGCCATAAGCACCACGCAGATGGGACCCACGGCTTTTCGAGTCTCTTCCCAAAAACACTTGCATGCAAAGTGGAGTGATCACAATTGTCCAACCTTTGAAAAGGCATAAAGTAGGCTTAGTCGTTTCAATTGGAAGACCGACGCTCTATTTACAACAAAGATACTGCACTGCATAATTTTTATTTTAGAATTTAATTCACTACTTTTTTGAGAGTTGAACATGTCAGAAATATTCACCAAAAATGAGTTGTCGATGTAGAGAGACATATCATCGAGATGATTCATCAAGATAGTCTTTGTTCTGTCAGCACCGTATACCAAGTTGTTGTTTGAGAAATGGCCCATCATGGCACCATACCTGGAAAACAAAGAGAAAACCCTTTACTCTGTTCGTGAGTTATGCAGACTGATAAAAATTTTCGTGTTTTTTATTTTGTAAAATTAATTATAACTGATCTGATAACAGTAAAATAGATGTGACTATATTTGGAAAATGGCTGAGATTGCAACAACGATTTCTGATTAGGCATGATTTTGAATACCACATTTTATGTACTAATTGCATTACGCAAAACATGTTACTCTGTAGGAACTATGACTGTGAGTATAACAATTAGTAGTGAGACTTTCCAAGATTGCTATCCAAAGCGAAAAAGCCAGCTGGAAAGTGGACAAGGAAGCCATTGGTTTATCAAGAGTCCAACAATTTGTCATATATGTGTAACCCACCCTTCTAAAATATGTAAATTTTTTCATGCTGCTAGCATTTAAACAATCTGTAGATAATCTGTTCCATTAATTCATAGTACTCTGTGAGAGTGAATACTTTCTGATATCATATCTACTTTGTTCCTTCACAAACGTTACTTCATGTCCTCTATAGTACTATCTTCCCAGAATGAGAAAAAAGCTCCTATCATCAATATTTTCATAACCACTGAAAATCTTAAAAACTTCTATCTGATCTCTTCTTCAGCTCCAAGTCTCCTGTGTCTGGTTTAGTCGTAATAGATATACCATAGAAGGATAGTGAAGAACACAGCAGCACAAGTGAGTTCCTTTCTCCACAGGTGTCTGTCTGGCTTGTACTTATGGTAGCGCTGGCCGCAGCAGAAGCCGTGGAGACGAGAACAGAAGAGACAGATGCCAACCCACGGAAGGACAAGAGCCAGCATGAATCCAAGTACAAAGCACGCCATGAAGCCAGAGCTGTAGTTCACCAGCTGCACACACAAACACACACTGTGTTATCTATTTGGCTCAATAGATAATATTTGTGACACATGCGCATTAGTGCTATATTTTTTTATGTCCCACAACATTTCGTTCTTAGTATGTGTATAAATAATAATCTATTGTACATCAATAGATAATACAACTGACTACATATGCATTTACCTAAGTAAAACAACTGGTTTCGGAAATGATAATAAAACTATTTGTTTATATTTTTATGACCAATTTCGAAATCTATTAATTTCTGGCATTGCAGTGGCACCACAAACATATCGCAATTATGTCACAGACATATCGCAATGACGTCATAAACATATGGCAGTGATGTTACAAACCTATCACAGTGACGTCATAAACACAACCCGCAACCAGTTTTATTCTTAGCTGATAGGTATTGTACTTGTTGTGAATATTGTTTATTACAATTATCAATTAAACACCACCACAACAGCTTAATAACATTACAACAGGGGTCGGAATTAACGGTGGTCCGGTGGCCTGAGTATACCAAAAATGCTGTCAGACTTCCAAACCACACATATGCGGTGGTCCGGTAGGCAACTGGAAATTTTGAGCCAGTTTTTAGACCATGTTCACCCTTGAGCCAGTGCTAAAAGCACCCAGCGGTCTTTATATTGGCTGATAAAACACAGGAGATACTCTATATGATGAAACGCTGACCAACGCACTTGGGCCATTGATTTGCTACCATCAGTCATGACGTAACATGACATGGAAAACGCGCCAGTTCACAGATAAAAACTGGATGTTGAAATATCACCTGATCTCGCCTCAGAGCTCTGATCTCACATTAGACATATGGGGACAGCTTGCCTTGTTATCAGAAGTAAGGCTCTGTGGGGAGAGTGCGGTTATTATTTATGTAATTTAAACATACGACACATTTCACTGCAATGGACGAACATGTACACAACTATTCGTAATAATCGCCACAGGAAGGATATTGACAAACAAAAGCCCCGACATGTTTACACATTTGAAGTGTGTACGTCAACCAAATTAAACTACTTTTGTGCTGCCATCTCGTTGATAGTGATGGAGGTGTTTTGCTGCAAAACGGGATATATATGCCACAATAATGACTGATGAAATAACGGTTTTTCCATCTATCGATTAACTATGTGCAATAGAACATGATTTATACAGAAACACACAAATTGGTGATAACGCATTATGCATATATATGCTTTATTTAATTAATCCGTTGCGTCTTGCCATACAGTTTGGCTTCTGAACTCCATAGGAATTGTGCGGTAGTGTCTTTTTTCTGAAAAACATCGTTTCGTCTTTTGCAATCAATCGATGAAATAATTCTTATTGATTTAGAATATCGATCTCCTAGGTGAAGTTTTCTTCACATTTTTTCAACGTAGTAACTTTGTTACACGAGTTTCATGTAATAGAGTTACCTTCAATTCATTAAATCTGGTACAGACCACCAGAAATTTGGCAGAACCACCAGATTTCCAGAGCTGATGGTCCTGTGGTCCACTGCCCAAAAAAGTTAATTTCTATCCCTGTACAATTACAGCACTTCCATAAAATCAATTATAATTACGTGTACCATTATTGGTCATTCTTAGACAGTTTTACGTGAATTCATGCATTCATGCTGCCAGAGTTGGGTTCAATTACAATGATCAATTATAAATACACAACCTCATAAAAACTGAATTACAAATCCACACAAAATAAATTACAATTGCACTATAATTGCAAATAATTACAGAGTTACAATAGAACCAAACTTTGGACTACCCGGGTAGAGCATAAAAGAATTTTTTGCATAAGACTGTAAAATGCCAATTTCTTTGTATGAACTTCTGCTGACTAAATTGACCAGTGCATGTCTATAACGACTGCAACTCTAACTACTTTTGTGACATTTGTATCAAGACGGTGTTAACACATGGTGTGCCACCAGCCAATCATCTTGGTACTGTGGGTGCGATGGAGCACAGGGACGAAGCACCACAAAACATATACAGTTGAACCTTGCTTAACCGTTACCTCAGTAAAACGGCCACTTCGCCATTATAGATCTTGATTCGAGCTGCTCCACAGCTACCATTCAGTACAAACCATTATTAAAAACATGGCTAACTTATCTTTGGAAAACGCATGGGAGATAAGAAAGCTCTTACCTCTTTGAAATTTTCATCATTTTCATCTATCCTCAGAGTTCCAGCAAACTTATCAGGAGTTCTGTCAACATTGTAAATTACAGTTGTAATTGTACAGAACATATCAACAGTGAGAGTATTCCACGTACTGAAAATTGCGGATGACACAAAAGTGTTTATAATGGTTAACGCTGATGGTGATAAACAACATTTACAAAACAATCTAGACAAATTAGTTAAATGGCCTGAAAAACGGCAGATGTTATTAAATTTTGGAAAATGTAAATGCCTACATACAGGACACGGGAACTTGGATAAAAAAGTATAATATGGAAGATACAGTTCTAGGTACTACTGTAAAAGAAAAGGACTTAGGAATAACAATAAGTGCTGATATGAAAGTTTCAGAACAGTGTGGTATTGCACTTCAAAGGGTAATCAAATTCTTGGGTTGATTAGGAGAAACATAACATACAAGGAAAAAAGCTAATTACACCTTTGTATAAAACAATAGTTAGACCTCATTTAGAATATTGTGTACAAGCATGGAGACCATGTCATAAGAAGGATATAGATATGCTTGAATGCATAGAGGAGAGCAGCTAAAATTATTCCAGAACTGAGAGACCTTAGTTATGAAGAACGCCTGACAGAATGTGGTTTAACAACTCTAGAGACAAGGAGGTTAAAGGGAGTTCAGATTGAAGTTTTTTAGATATTGAGGAGGTATGAAAATATTGATAGAAATATGTTTTTCTCACTCAAGAAAGATAGCAGAACTAGAGGACATGAGGTAAAATTAGTAAAAGATCAATGTAGATTGGACATCAGGAAATACTCGTTCTCACAGAGGACAATAAATGAATGGAACAAATTGTCTATAGATTGTGTAACTGCTAGCAGCGTGAATATGTTTAAAAACAATGTTGACACATAGCTCTGAACATTGTTGGACTCTCGATAAGCCAATGGCTTCCTTGTCCACTTGACATCTGCATGGGCTTTGGCTTGGATGGCAAATCTTGTTAAATCTTGTTAAACTCGCCAACAGTGGCATCACTCAGAATATCACCACTGCCACAAATTTAATAATTATCCATTCAAAATGAATAGTTGCATGTGGAGTGGTACAAAGAAATGGTTGGCTGGGCAACGTCATTGTTGTTTACAACTTGTTACGTGCATTACAACTGTGCTCTTGAGTAATGTGATGGACACGATTCAAGATAGCATCATATATACGCATGTTGACGGATGGTTGAAATCAACCAGTTCAACACTGGATTTATCGTATTCTAAAGCTGGGAGTCACACGGACTCCTACCTAGGGCTGTATACATAAGGAGTCCGGACAATGAAACAAAGAAAAATGTTGGGCTTTTCACAATGCATTGTATCATGTGATCTGGCCAGCCAATTAGTACATTCACACACACACAAGTCATGTGATCCGGCCACCCAATCAGAGCATTCACACTCAAGCCTTGGTAAGAAGATTGTCCATACTTTTACCAGCACATTGACAAAAATCAATGTTAGAAAAAAATTATACATAATTTCCTACGTACCCAACTTTAAGCCAATGTAAATATATATATATATATATACATATACATATATATAAAGTTACCTACCTTCCTACATTAATTTTTGTCAATATGCAATAAAAAATAAACATTATTTTTTATTTGCCCTAAACTTACTTGCTGGTAACTTCTTGCGTTGGATAAAATTGATGAATCCTGCCGAGATGTCATTTACAAGCAAATCATACGATGTGCAGTTCTCTATGCTGGAATAGGGCTTTGCCTCCTTGAATTGGCCCCATTCAATTTTGCTGTCTTCGTCAACAGCATTGTGCCCTGATGTGAAGTTCTTTGGGAATACATACTGGACGCCTTCATGGTCAACATTCTGTGCTAGACCACCCAATGCCATCATCAGCAGCAGCTGTCCTCTGGCAAGAAAACGCTGCTGCATTTAGTCAGGCATCTTCCACTCGATCTAGGAACAAGAAAGATGTCATTATTGGTTCACACAGGGACAGAATTTAGCTTAAAATGATTAGATTTAACAAGATTGCCATCCAAAACAACAAGTTCCAGATGGCAAGTGGACAAGGAAGCCATTGGCTTATTGAGAGTCCAACAGTTTTATCATCTATATATAGCCCGCTCTTATCACTAATCATATATGTGAATTCAATTCTTAAACATATTCACACTACTAGCATTAACACAATCATATGACAGTTTGTTCCATTCATTTATCACCCTCTGTGAGAACGAGTACTTTCTCATGTCCAACCTACACTGTTCGTTAACTAATGCTGCTTGGTGTCCTCCAGTTCTACTGCCTTCTTTAAGTTTGAAGAAAATATTCCTATCAATATCCTCATAACCATTAATTATTTTAAACACTTCTATTTGGTCTCCTCTTAGTCTCCTTGTTATAGTGCTATTGCTAACTGCCTGCAAGGCATTGCTGCACTTGGAACTGTAAAGCACTACAACTGTTGACCTTCCTGTTTATTGTGATATGTGAATTTAAACAATTCATATGATGTGACATAATCACAACTGAGCAGGCATATTCACAGGTTTGTTTGTAGAAGCTACTGGCTGTGAATTAGTGTATTTTTTAGAGTTAACAGGTGGAGGGATTTGTGGGATTTTTGTGCTATGGGCCACGTGGGCGCATGAATACAGGGCTGTTTTTATCAAAATTGACGGACATCACACATTGAGGCATTTTAAAAGAGCTGGAGGTATGTGATTTTAACAAAACTTGGTCAGCATGTCAATGAGATGATGGCAATCGCTGTGAAAATTTTTCAGAATTGTTGGTAACATTTTCTTATAATCAGACAAAACGTTAACATGGCCACCAGTGGCAGTGCAATTCCCTACTGAGGTCTGCCCCCTATAGCTATACTAGCCTAGGCTATAATTTTATAGTATATGGACGTCGAATAAATGGGTCTGAACGCCATGTTGGTATTTCTTGTTCTTCTACTTCTTCAACTATATAACTGTTCGCGTGAACGGGCCTGAAGACTAGTACTAGTAAGTAATGACCAAGACGGCTAAGTTTAAGAACTGTCGCGAAACACCCAAATCCTTACATAACGACCGCTTCAGCCATTGCATTGGAATGGAGGCTTGCACTTTTTAAATTGCAAAACTGCGTAAGGTTGCGGTGTTAATGTAATGCTTTACCTTTACATTAATGCTGAATACCTTGCATATAATTATTCCGGCATCGTTATTGATCTAATTAATCTTTGCCTATTCTATTATTATTAATTACATACACATAATTTCAAATCGCCAAGCCCAAGAATCGTCTGCTTTGCCTGCGTGTTTGTAGTCTCGTTCCCTTTGAATATGTCCACCAAAGTGTTATATAACCAGCAAAATTAAGATCGGATAAATGGCAATGCGCGCAAATAAATCATAGTAAACATTCAAATACTAAACTTATTATTGAATTTCGTGTTGCAATATCCCTTTTGTAACGAGTAAGACCGACAGGACGGAGGCTTTCACCAAGGCGCGTGATGAAATCGAAACGAATACTTTCGAACGACTGGAAGATATCTTGGCGGTTGAAGAATTTCATGTAGGAAGTTTGTAACAGGCGTAAAACAAATTGTTATGAGGTAAAGCCAGTCTACACATTGGGGTTAAAACCCGACATTCGTTAATTAAGCTAGTTAGAAGGTGTAACATCTCGGTGTTTTTGACGTATTAAAATTAATGGGCCGTTACAAAAATACGCTACGGTACCCTCGATGATCCAGGCTCCGCGATGAGGCGCCACCGTTTGTATTCTGGAATGACTTAATTACCACTTTTCATTGTTAATTACCGATACCCGGATTTATGCCTGGAATTTGGATAACTAATCAAATTGATTCTCATGCTGAGACTGAGTCATATGTTATGAATTTAAGTTTGTATGTGTATACAATGGCAATTTCAAAACAATTTAAGTTTTCCTAAATTTACGAAATTCACAATTTGTATAATATATATATATATATATGTATATGTATGTATATATGTATATATATATAATTTCAGGGTGTAAATGTATGAGTTAATTATGGGAAAGTTGGAGATGCAAACTTTGTAACTATATGAATAACACGATAACTCTTTTTGCTCTAGGCTAAAGTCACACCATGCAGCTGGTTAAAGTCACCCCAGTTTAGAATTACGAAAACATTTTCTTTTTGTTTTAAATCATTTTATTGCCAGCCCAGCCATAAATATGTAGCTATTGTGCCTTGGTACTTACTATAGCATTTGACAAAGACGCTTCCTTCTTGAGGTCCGGTATTCGGTCTTGTCTCAGGATGTCGACGGGGCGTATTTATAGGGAACTATTTTTGAGTTTGACTATTGTGCGGATGGTGACTATTGTGTGGATTAAACGTGAATGTGGACTATTTACATGTGTGCTCTGCGCTACACGACTTATGAAAGTTGGTTACTTGAGAGAATGTACACAGGAGAATACTTCTCTTTCCTAGATTACTGACTGGATAAGATTGATAAGATTGATAAGAAGATCGGGCCCAATGCTGCTGTGTGCCGTTGTGGGTGGAGTGCTGTTGCTACAGGCATCGTTACAAGGTTTATGTCAAGACGTCAATGAAGAAAGAATCCATTTTATTGAGCCAAAGAATTTTACTTTGAACAATCATTACACTGATGAAAAGAGCAACATAAAGTGGGCTCACGTAAATGAGTCTTTATCGTATTACAACAACATTACAAACAGCTCGTTCAGCGAAGTTCTCACGCGGACCATTATGACAGGTCTGATCAATATGATCCTCGGCGATTTATCAGTAGGTAAGTCTGCCATATAGATCTGCTAATTGTGCTGATTGTTGACTGCATGGCTTGTCCAATCAATGCCTGCCACATGGGTCTATCCCGGGGATTGTTGTTTTGGGCTAATTTCCTGATTCACAATGGGCTAAATGATGTGCAGAGGCAGCTTTAAGGAGTCGGATCACAGTTTGATTAAATTTGCAAGTTAGCTGATTTCAGTGATTTCCTTTGCCAACAATTAACTATATTGAGTCAGCCAATTGGTACATTTGAAATGTCGAACCTTTGGCAGCGAGATTCTGCATTATGAGGTAGATTTGAAGACACATGCGGAGTTTGGTAGTGACATTCCCGAAACACTGAAAATTGCATATTTTAATGATTTGTGATAGGATTAAAAGAGTTTGAAGTGGATGATTTTGACTAAATGTGTTCAGTATGTTGGTACCATAGTGCCAATGGAAATAACAAAATATTATATTATTTAATGGTTTGATTTTTCTACAGTGGTGTAAAACATCAACAAAGCCATCAGCATGAAAATCAACTATGGTCTGCTCTATCAAGTGGCTGATGTATGACATTTGTTATGTAATTGCATGAAATTTTAGCAAATTAAAAGTTATTTTGAGTTAGCATAAAATTGTTGGTAGCAGAACGGAAAAAACTTTCTTAAATTCAGAATGATTCATATCATGCAAACAAAGTATGTGTTTAGTAGCAGCAAACCAGCAATCTTACTATAGCCCAGCTAGTGTATGCATGTTATGCCAATCCTAGAGACTGCATCTTAGGCACTAAACTTTCAAATTCCTTTTTTTTTTTTCGAAATTCACCTTACTGTTATATTGTTTGCAACACTACGCATAATGAATGCATGTTTTCTACGGTTGTTCCGTTATGTACAGTTGTTCACAGCACTGCATGTTTTCTATGATTGTTACGTAACTGACCACTTATCAGTTTGGTATTACCGTATAGTTCCCAGTAGAAGCACACCTCCTTTTTGAGAAGCGAAACCATGCGGAAAAACATCGATTTTCAGGAGTGAAGGCATGCTAAGTGCAAATGACGGCAATACTGCTGCGGCTGACGCCACCTTGCAATTCATAGTGTGTGTGCTTTTAGCCACAAGGTGGCACCACATTGCTATTTCTACTGGCGGCTTTCATCAAATGCTGGTGGGAGTACTAGGACTAGCATTTATTTATGTTATCGCTCGCTCGTTCTTAACAAAGCGTGTGAGTTTGAATTTTCAGCACAGACAAAGGACATCCTGCAAGGTCCAGTGATATCCCGTAGCTTGCGCGATGGAATTACAAAAACTGCAAACGAACGTGCTGTCTCAGTGTCTATCTCATGCATTCTTTTTGTGTGTCGATCAAACGTCGTTTGGTTTGGTGGATGCACTGAAACTGTGTCTTTGCTAAGTGTTGCCTGATGTGCATTGCACATACATGACATGCATGAAGTTTTTGCATCCACCCACCCCAACAACTTGTGCCACTTAAGTTATGACAAACTAATATACGCAGCTCACCCAAGCCTTCGCATTCGTTCACTGCGTGTCTGTTGGGAACTATACGGTATGTGCCAGGGGGAGCTACAAACACACAAGTAGCTTGGGATGGTTAACCAAGAAATCCCATGGGTATTTTTGCTAGTTCCAGTAATTAATTCATGGCAGGTTACTTCACGGCAGCTTACTTAAACATCAAATGTTACATTTCCGAATTGCATCCCACTAGAATTGACCGAGATGGTGGCAGAGTAGCAGAAGTAATAGGACAAGGTTGTAAGATCAAAGATGTGTCTGATTATTTATGCCACTCTGCCAGCCATCAAGGACGACAATAAGGGATGCTGATTGCATATGTAACATTTTTTATTTATTTCACATGCCTAACGATTTTTGCAGATTAGAAGATGGTGACTATGTTCTCTGTCATCACAGTCGTTTGTTGTAATTTGCTTTTAACACAGAAAATGTTCGTCTGCCAGTGTGTACACAGTGATGTAAACAATAGTTCTGTCATCATTGCATGTGTACACAATGATGTAAACAATAGTTCTGTAATCATTGCATGTATACACAATGATGTAAACAACAGTTCTGTCATCATTGCATGTGTACACAACAATGTAAACAATAGTTTCATCATCATTGCATGTGTACACGATGATGTAAACAATTGTTCTGTCATCACTGCATGTGTACACAATGATGTAAACAATAGTTTCATCGTCATTTCATGTGCAATTTTTTTATGCGATAACCACATCATGACGTAAATAACATGTCCGATATGATAATCAGTACTGTACTCCAGTATTGGATAGAGCATATTGAATGTGTGTGTACTAATGTGTAATATTGACAGATGTGATACGTACATTGTTGAAAAAAACTTTGAAAATAAACTCGGACGAGCCTGACTTCAAACAGGTGGGTGCCTCTTTATGTCTGCAATGCAGTAAATGTTGGTCCTAGTTACAGAGTCAAGGAACAAAGTGTATTTGTTTTTATTTATTGTTATGATAAACTATATCTATTCTAACATCTTAACTACCAAAATGTGTTCATAAACCACAAATATTTAGTATTTGTTGGCCCCGAAACATTCAAATGAAACACACAACGGTCAAAGTATATTTTAAAATGTGATTAATTAAACCACATTTAGGTGGTCAAGGTGTAGAGTTATGGTAGTCCAAAATAATAACATAATAAAATTACAACAACAAATATAAACACAATTACACTTCCAGTTGAAAAATATAAATAGTTTTCCACCTTCACAAGGAGGAGTTTGCTATTTTTTAATCAGCAAAATAATTTTTCTGTCATCGGTTGTATTTATAGATATAAAATTTATCTTGCATATGCTGTTTTGTTTAGACAAGGCAAACACATCTGTCAGAACTCCACCATTGCCATGTGTGTGGCGTGTGAAGCTTGTGATGTATAGTTTACGGTAGTCAAATTTTATTGAATTCCAATGACTAATTTGGGGGGAAATGGCAAATGATAAATACAGCAATGAAGTATTGTAGCACATGTTGACATTTGAACAGCTTTCAGTTTCACCTCTGACTTTCACTTTCTCTGACTGCCTCACGAAGTGTCATTTCTGCTCCAGCTTCTCAGCTACAGTTTGCGCTACAAAGTTTTCTTCATAACCTGTCTCACATTCGCTGTCATCATGCCCTGGGTTGGCATCATCGTCTTTTGTGTTCGAAACATCGGGCCCCTTGGCGGAACCCGCTACGAGACCTATAGACCAAACAGAGGACACGAGAGAAGAAAATGTGGTTTACTCGCCTTATTCTTTTCATTTATGCTCGGGTAAACTGCTGGCTACTTATGTTGAAACGATCATTTTGACTTATCCAAACTTGTTTTTACCTTTGTAGAAATAAAAAAACAGGTTTGGATATGTCAAAATAATAATTTCAGCATAAAACCAAATTATCCTGAGAAATCTTAGGTGTTACTTGCTGCTTATTTTACCAATTAGACGAGTAGCGGTGACTTCCAGTCACTTCCAGTCACCCACAGTGGACCATTCTAAGTATGCGTATGTAATTGAACAGTTTAGTTTTGATGAAATCATCGGACAAACAATAAAATTATTTTTTATTTGACATTACACGTATATTGTCAATAGTCACATCATGAGTGATTATTGTATGTCTCACTAATCCACATTGATCGTTAATCCATCCAAAAACCTGTGAGAACCAGCGTGTGGACAAACGATTATTGTATGTCTCACTAATCCACATTGATCGTTAATCCATCCAAAAACCTGTGAGAACCAGCGTGTGGACAAACGAGACATGACCATGAAGAATATAACTTTAATATAAGGTGAATACTGTCGATGAAAGTACAACAAAATTCGTGCGAATCGTTTGCCGTGCACTGAAACAATCATGTATCTATGACAAAGCATGCTCAGTAGTGTTCAGAGTTATTCAAATGTCAGATCAACCAATGTTTTTGTTCCAATGTTAGCGTTATGATTTATGTTTAATACCAGTAAGTGTTATTGTTGGTATGGAGTATTCTTTGCTGAAAAAATATTTCTTTCCAACTGTCTAATTTGAAGTACAAGTTGCACTTCCATCGACGATCGGTCCCGCAATGCATTGTGTTTATGCACACCTGCCATCTAGCAAGTGCTCAAAAACATGATATTCCAGGCAATGAGTATTGTTTTGTAGATTGGGAGGGCTAGCAACTGTTTCTGGTGAAAGTTTTCTACTTGATTTCCAGATATGGTGCAATATTTGGCCATATCTGTAATTTCAACATAGTGTTTGGTATTGACAACACGAATCAGGTTCTGACAAATCACCTCAAGGACGTGACACTTTACCTTGACAGTTCATTCCAGGTAAGTTGAATATTTTTCAAAACTTCGATTACATGCCGACATGTTTTTTTTATTGAAATCCGTATTTTTAACTTGAAATTCGGAATAGATCTGTACTCATTGATTAATATCAGGCCATAAAGGGTTCGTACATTAACAGGGTTAAGCAGAGCACCCTAGATTCACTGCCGGACCTCCTATAGTTCCAAATCTGGAGATACGGATGGCCTCTGAAATTTGGCCTAAAAACTATAATCAAACCAAATTGTCAATTCCGATTCCTACTTTTTTAATCCTACGCTAAGGAAAAATTCAAGTCCAATTCGTTTTTGAAACACTTATTTGCGCTTGAAATCGTGTGCACAATCATATTTAATCAGATAAATGACATTCAGCCATGACACCTCTCCTGAATTTTTGCTAACCAGACATTTTGGACAGCACTGGACAGTTGGGTTGTTAATCTGAGTTTTGAACAGTTTCCCCCTGTTATATCAGTTGTGGTATCATTAATATTTCATCAAATCTACTGTAAACCGAGTTTTCAACATCCTAATAACCAACATGTATTCTCCATGGGGAAATAAACTGTCCACTGAGAAATAAAATGAGAAAAGGCCTGAATGGTCTGACTTTGGTTTTACTGTCTGTTACAGTAACTTATTATTTGTTTTTGATGCAAATGCTTGATTATATTGTTCTTGTTCACAATGTTTCATCAGAGTAGACAATGTATATGCTATAATGTTAACAGCTTCCCGGCTGTTACCAGATTCAGGGTGACACTAATAGCAAACAAATATGATTTTAATAGTAAATTCAAGGGGTAAAGATTAACAGTATCAAGTCAATAATTCCAACAAAATCTATTTCAATAAAAAAAATCAATTCCAGTTCCAAAAAACTCAATATCAACGGACTTCAAATATCAGTTCCAGAATTGGAATTGACCCCTTGTCAGACTATGATATTTCAATTAAAAAAAATCAATTCCAATTCCCAAAAAAATTAATTCTAATTTCAACTGACTTTTGATAATCAATTCCAATTCCAGAATTGGAATTGAACCCATGTCTGACTGATATTTCAAGAAAAAAATCATTTCCAATTCCAAAAAAAAACAATTCTAATTTCAACTAACTTTTGATAATCAATTCCTGTTCCAGAATTGGAATTGACCCCATGTCTGACTATGATATTTCAATTAAAACAAAAAATCAATTCCAATTCCAAAAAAATCAATTCTAATTTCAGCTGACTTTTGATAATCAATTCCAATTCCAGAATTGGAATTGACCCCATGTCTGACTGATATTTCAAGAAAAAAAATCAATTCCAATTCCAAAAAAAAACAATTCTAATTTCAACTAACTTTTGATAATCAATTCCTGTTCCAGAATTGGAATTGACCCCATGTCTGACTATGATATTTCAATTAAAACAAAAAATCAATTCCAATTCAAAAAAAAATCGATTGGTCAGATGTTAATTTGGTCGTCCAATGCAATAAAAAAGAAAAACGTATATGATGCAAAACGCATTTTTATTGGCTGTCTGATGACTGAGCAACCAATCAGTGGCCTTGATATATTTTTAACGGCTAGCCAAGCACATGGCAATTTCATGAATGCGCTATTGATTTTATTGGGGAGCAACTCAGTCCTCTGCCAGAGTGAAACGCTGTTTGTTGACTGACATTCTTCCCTATCCCTTTAATGTATGATAATGTGACTGATTGGTGAATGAAATATATAACTGCTTCTGAAGTTCTGTGAAATTCTGACAATGACTTATTGTCACTCAAAGGTATCATTTTCTCAGTTGTGTTCTTGTACGTTTTGTGGTTGATAATTATTCTAGGCTTTCGTAGTTATAATTTCACTTGTAATACTGTCGCAAAGATTTCAGAACTTAACCAATTTTCAGTGGAAAATTTAAAATAAAAATGTTTATTTTCATCCCTGCCCTGGTTGTTCATGTTCACGAGATTGGCCAAAATAGTGTTTAATTTTATTAATTATTCAATCAAGGATATAATTTTAAATGGCTAATACTCTTCAGCATGTGTGTTTTTGTGGGGGGGACACATTTTTAAACTAGTGATGGCAAACAGAAATATACAAGTTAATCAAATTTATATTAATGCTTTTTTCATGCAAACAGCTTTGGGCCCCCAGTTTTGGTGACGAACTCCTAGATTCTGGAAAGTGGGAGTTTGGCTGGCCCATGCTAATTTTGGGCTAAATTATATCCCTGAATAAACAAAATGCACTAGGTATCGCTGGATATCTACCAAGCAATTTTTTCGTAAATTTGAAACAAATCTATGTAAATACATAATTATATTCTTACTCTTTTGTGACAGAGTAAGAGTATATATCAAAGTAGTGGTGAGTATGTTATAAATGGTGGCCATTTTGGAGTTATGGCCTTTGTTGGAAGCCCTTAAAGTGAAATAAAATCAAGAATATCATGCCAGTGGTTTACTCATAATCATAAATGTGTTTTAAAAGTGGGAGATTCCGGTCATTTCTCCGGTTGACTGAGAACTGACATGTCAACCAGCGAGACCGGTAAGTTGTTAGTAAGTATAGGAATAGGTGTGTACAAATATGTTTTCATTTGGCAAGCAAATTTTGCTATACTATGACCAGACATGGGTTCTATTACTATCTATTACTTCTTACTGTTTCTATTACTTTTACTGTTACATTATTTATAATCTATTACTGGGGCATTATTACTATCGCTGAATGTCAATTAAGTACTTTTTGTGGGTCCTTAAATGGAATACAAGCTTTGTGTGTCAGCAACAAAACCTTTAATTAAATTAAATTAAATTATTTGAATTTGAACAAAGATTCTGTGTAGTAATGTTACCATGTGGCAATTAGCAATTTGAAAAAAGAACTCGAAATCAAAGCTTACTTTGAATTCAATACAGGTTGCAGCTCCTGCTATAACATAACATTTGTTGTATATATATCTGAAACCATGCCCTTTGTGTGTGCTAGGAATGTGTGAAGCCATTATAAAAGCCACCCCAAAGTGGCATCTTAACAATTAGTAACTGGCTTGCTACTCCTACATTGTTTCATTGAGCAGGTATTTATGAATCCATAAAATTATCAGCTTACTGGTCTTTTCATGTTGTTTGAATAAAAGTTCAGCCATTGTTTGTACATTGTTTACAATTACTATTACTGAAATTATGATACATTCAACAAGGTTCTTCTAGTAAGCTACTGGCATGATATCCTTAATTGTAATTATGATACATTCAACAAGGTTCTTCTAGTAAGCTACTGGCATGATATCCTTAATTGTAATTATGATACATTCAACAAGGTTCTTCTAGTAAGCTACTGGCATGATATCCTTAATTGTAATTATGATACATTCAACAAGGTTCTTCTAGTAAGCTACTGGCATGATATCCTTAATTGTAATTATGATACATTCAACAAGGTTCTTCTAGTAAGCTACTGGCATGATATCCTTAATTGTAATTATGATACATTCAACAAGGTTCTTCTAGTAAGCTACTGGCATGATATCCTTAATTGTAATTATGATACATTCAACAAGGTTCTTCTAGTAAGCTACTGGCATGATATCCTTAATTGTAATTATGATACATTCAACAAGGTTCTAGTAAGCTACTGGCATGATATCCTTAATTGTAATTATGATACATTCAACAAGGTTCTTCTAGGAAGCTACTGGCATGATATCCTTAATTGTAATTATGATACATTCAACAAGGTTCTTCTAGTAAGCTACTGGCATGATATCCTTAATTGTAATTATGATACATTCAACAAGGTTCTTCTAGTAAGCTACTGGTATGATATCCTTAATTGTAATTGCAAATGGCTGTTTTAGTAACTCTTGTACACTGTATGTGCATTGCGTGGTCCTAAAACCATGACTTTTGTTTCCTTTAAACAAATTATCAGTCAGGTAGTTTTGATAAAAATTGTAAATGTGATACATTTAAGTGTCATATTTTATTTTGTTTTTCCATTTTGGAGATTGCTACTCACAATTGGCTTTGCTGATTGACAATTTGTGTTGAATGCATTTGTCAAGTTTTTTTAATTGTGATCTGGTTTGTTTGCAGAACATAGAGCACTACTTTCAGGGCAGCTTTGTGTTTATCTCCAAAGTGATTCACAGAGACCTGTGGAGTAAGTTGCACATTTTCTTTAAAGGGCCTTCATCAATTAAATGTGTTCTCTTATCTTGTTTTAGAATAATATCAGAAAAAATCAAACCTATCTAGTATGCATGACAACATGCTAGCTCACAGCTGCAGATGTGTTATTTAGTTTTAATGAAATCATCGAACAAACTGATAAACTATTCTTGACTAGATCCGGCCAAAATTTATAAATTGAGGAGGGAGTTTTAAAGGACAATCATTTCTAGACACACAGGCTACCAGTGTGTAACATCAACTGGACTACAAAAGTTGTGGCCACTCGTATGTGCACCGCAGTAATCGTAGTGTTATCTTCTGGAAATGCATGAGCGCACCGATCTAGTGTTTTAGCCAGGTGTAAACCCGACACGCACCAAGTGAAGTTTTTCACAACTATTGACGAAAATGTGCTTTCACTGCCCGTTGCGACGACTGAGTTTTGTTCAGTTGCAGACCAGCGCACACTGCTCGACTGATCCGTGTGAAGTCAAAGAAACACAAGACACAAAAAGTTTAGCAATGTACGCCTAACTTTGACAGATACAATACCTAGTCAAAGGTCCACCCTGGCTCTAACATGGCAAAACATCTCACGACTGCATGGCCATGTTTCTTTGATACATACAAAGTGGTGTTTTGGTAGATATTGGAGTTATTCTGGGTGGAGACGCTGGAAGTGTGCTGAAGCAGGGTTCGGGCCATATACAGAAAAACAACGTTGACTTTGCTACAAGTATGTGGATGAACAGATGTTTTAGCTGTTATTAATATTATTAATATTCGTAAGGTGCCATTACTGTCTTCGTCGTTATCGTGCATGTGTATGACTTTTTCAAATAGATACGTTCTTTTAGACATTAATTTCCTCAACGGGAAACTTTGTTGGTAACTTGCCAGCTTTGTCAGTGGACTGGCTTCTCTACAGAAATGTCACATGACCAGCATCATGTGATGTGACACACCCATTGTGAAACCAGTCCGCATACAACCAAAATATTCAGTACACCAACCAAGTTTCTTGTTGACGTATATAATGTCTAAATTAACATCTTGTTAATGTATATAATGTCTAAATTAACAAGCCAAGCAACCCAGAATTTCTCTACATTCAAAGACACATCCATTCTGTTTATAAATATATCTTAGGATTATATCATTATTACACAAAACTGTGGAATGCATTAATTGAATTTGCAGTATTTGTTAATTATCTGTTTGGTCATCAAAATGAACTGCATTAATATGCTGATGCATGCACCTTTTTAAAATACTTTAGGATTTTATAGAATGATGTTTTTTAACCATTGTGATCTTAATTAATTATATATAGTATTTATTATTTTAATAAAATTTATTAATGTATTTATTATATGTATATATATATATATACATTTTTTAATAGCTTTTACACATGTTTGTTGAGTTTAGCTATTTACCTAGACAAGATATTATACTGCATTGTATTAGTAGTAATTGCAGGTTAATACTTTAAATGTGTATGATTTTATTTACAATGTATACACTATCGTACAGCACCCCAGAACAATTTTTATGCCGGTAATTGCAGACATTAGGCGAATTATGACCGAGACACTGACATTGGGTCCGCTGTTGCTGAACATGACAGGTAACGGGAGCAGACTGGGCAAGGCAAAGAGCCTAAGCAGTGTTCTAGCTGTGGCACTGAAGGAGCAGGCAGACACCATCCGATCAGTGCAGAATGACACAAGTCTGTGCCCTGCTGCGCCAGCTCTCTGTGGCGCGCTGAACGCCTCCCAGCTCGACCTGAATGTAGATTTCAATGAGGCGAGTGACAGTTTTCTAAGACACAACACACCGCAGCAGATGTTGTTCTCCTCTTTATCCGTTGTTTGACAATGACCTAAACAGTTGTTCCATCATCGTTGAACAGGCTATTTTGTACACAATTTGTGCTACTCTTGATGCAACGAACTGTTGAGTTTGTGGTAAACATGTTTTAAAAAAATAAATCAGAAAATATTTTATTAGTATAATGGTTTGTGTAATGTTTTGTATAATGTTCTGTGTTACCGTGATGGTTTTGAAGGCAATTCTGCAACTTTTCGTGCAGCTGGCTGGGCTTGAACTAGCCTGTACTTGTGTGTTATGGGCACTTTCAGATGCCTGATATCGATGATAACTGGAAGCGTCTGAACAAGATTATTCTCAACCAAGGACAGTTTCAGAGGGCTCTTTCCAAGGTTGGTGTGTACCTTAATTGAGGTATCCTCAGGACTTATCATAAAACAAACGAAATATGAGATAACATGCAATTTGTTAGAAATCAAACATCATAAGTAAAACCCAGAAACCTGAAACAAACTCCCGTATGAAAAGGATGGATTTCTGACAGACACAAACCAAATATTCAGGTACTTGCTGTATTATAATAATAGTAATAACTGTGATGTCGCCAGTCATTAGATGTTATTACTAAGATACTATTTCAGGTTATACCAGAATTCCATGGCACAGTGGTTAAAGTCACCCCCTAGGAGCCACAAGATCCTTTGTTCGGGCTTTATAAGAGATTTGACTCTCTCTCTCTCTCTCTCTCTCTCTCTCTCTATATATATATATATATATATATATATATATATATGGCATATTAGAAATAGAGTTGTCCAATATGCATATCCAATATGAGGAGGGGAGTTATTCATGATTATACTGAGCCAGACACATCGTACATGTGTCTAGAGTGTTTTATTCAGAATTGAAAGAACTTTGTAATTGGTATAGCTCTGATCATAATAGTAATGAATGGCTGGTTTCTTGCTGTAGACGATCAGATCTCTCGACATGATCAACTACAGATTGGAACTCAATGCCCCATCACTTATTAGGAGTGAGTTCCTTTCTTGGTCTAAAACATGCTACTGCAGTTGTCAACTGTTGTGACACAGCGACAGATGTTTGGTTCACTGAGGTAACAGTATGCAACACTGTACTGAACAAAGCTATGTCCACCACCCGAAACCACATGCACCATCCAAAACAACACACACCATCCAAAACTACATGCACCACCCAAAACCACAAGCAACATCCAAAACCACATGCACTACCCAAAACCACATGCACTACCCAAAACCACATGCACAACCCAAAACCACACACACCATCCAAAACCACGTGTACCACCCAAAACCACATGCACTACCCACAACTGCAAGCAACATCCAAAACCACATGCACTACCCAGAACCACATGCACTACCCAAAACCATATGCACTACCCAAAACCACTTGCACCACCCAAAACCACATGCACCACCCAAAACCACATGCACTATCCAAAATCACACACACCATCCAAAACCATGTGTACCACCCAAAACCACATGCACTACCCACAGCCACAAGCAACATCCAAAACCACATGCACTACCCAAAACCACATGCACTATCCAAAACCATGTGCACTACCCAAAACCACTTGCACCACCCAAAACCACATGCACTACCCACAACCGCAAGCAACATCCAAAACCACATGCACTACCCAGAACCACATGCACTATCCAAAACCATGTGCACTACCCAAAACCACTTGCACCACCCAAAACCACATGCACTACCCAAAACCGCAAGCAACATCCAAAACCACATGCACTACCCAAAACCACATGCACCATCCAAAACCATGTGCACTATCCAAAACCACATGCATCATCGAAAACCATATGCACCTTCCAAAACCACACACACCACCCAAAACCACATGCACCACCCAAGACCACATACTCCACCCAAAACCAAATGTATAACCTAAAACTATATTCACCACCCAAAAAATGCTTATAACAATTATGTGTTAGCCACCCAAAACCACACAGTATTATAGTATAATTCCAGTCCTTTTCCTGATACTATCCATCCTCTTTGATAGCATAATAACTCCAGAATAAAAAATTCACAGGCCTACATTGCTGAAACTGCCTGTAAGTAGACTAGATTTAGTCAACTGTTTTTCCAAATATTGCTTGCAGATTATGAAAAAATGGCAAAAAAATATGAGGATCTAGTTCAGCGAGATATGTTGGAGTTAAGACGACTGCAAGACAGGGTAAGCTGCAGACCTGCCCAGTTGTGACCACTGGAAGGATAAGATTAGCAACTGGCTTGCGTGCATGGTTGTAGCTTATCAATTTAAGGTTTTGGCTCTAACTTCATGTTTCGTCATATAGAAATAATCTTTGGTTGATTCTTAGTTCAGTTTCTTGGGTGGATGGGATAGTTATTCTGTGGTAATTTCGAGTGATGAGATAGAAATAATTTTTAAAGAAAATATTACCTTTTTTCCATGTCGGATGTCCTCACCTTTCATGCTGCTACCGTCACATACCATTTATATTCAGCCATTAGAGCACAAAAGTGACTTCATGTGCTCAAAGTCAGCACCCTTGTGACTGTTATTGGAATATAAATGAAACCAATTTCATGTAGTGTCATTATTTTGAGATCATCCTAGCTCAGGTTTTCATGAGCAAATTTTTTTCAATTTGTCAGCAGACACGGTGCCATGATATCGACAGTGTCACAATATCAATGGTATCATTATATCGACATTGTCATGATATCATGCTGCACACACACATGCAAAACCGATTAGCAAGGCCAACTTTTGGAACGAATGTGTCGGGTAGAATTGGAACTGTTTCCAATCTTGCTAACATTTGACCCCAATTTTGAAGCAGCATCCAATCAGTGAGCAACAGCAGTTGAACCCATTGTGACCTTTCATTAAAACTCAAATCGGGAGTTGTGCATGTCAAGTTCTACGTTGCAGTGACTGCACGCAAAATCAGTTGTTATCATGTGACACGATGTTGCTTGACAAATTGGGGCACACATTTCTCATATGAGGATCCAAGGCAGAGGCCCAGGTGACAAGTGGACAATTGAGAGTCCAACATTTTTTCATCTGTGTGTAACCTAGCTGCCCTCCTGAGATATGTATCAACCTTGTTGTTAAACATATTCATGCTGCTAGCAGTTACACAATCTGTAGATAATTTTTTTCCCATTAATCTATTGTGCCCACTGTGAGAATGAGTACTTCCTGATATCCAATCTACACTGATCCTTTACTAATGTTACCGCATGTCCTGTAGTTCTACTATCTTTCTTGAGTGAGAAAAAATATTTCTATCAATATTTTCATACTCATTCAATATCTGAAAAACTTATATTTGATCTCCTCTTAACTTCCTTGTATCTAGGGTTGTCACCATCAGTATGTTTGTATATATGTATGTTTTGTTATGCCTCCTGGATGCCTCCTGGATCTCGGGTGCCAAATTTTCAAGGATTCATCTACAAGCCCATGGTCAGGTTGTCATAGTTGAATTATTTTTTATCCTGCTATTACCCTTCAAACAATCAAATTACCCTTTGTATTATAGTACAACTATCCACAACAGTATGCGAACAATTGCATACTATTGTTGACAGTGTTGTGTGCCTTTTCTACGATTGTCCGAAGTTATGCAACACAAGGGCAAAGCATCACTAGACGTTACTATGAATGCCAGTGTTACGTTGCAATTTTTAGATGTTGAATGGCAGCACCAAGAACGAAAGAATAGATGGATATTTCTGTGATAATTTTGTGTATCCTGAAATTTGGTATATTAAGTTAGCTCATCCCAAGGATGATAAATTTTTTAGTAACATCAATATGTGATGTTTGCTGCAGACGAAGCTGGGCCTGGCGTTCTTCAAGAGCAAGCTGGACATGGTGATTGGCTTGGCAAGAGAGAACAGCATGCAGTGGTCAGTATGCTCAGTCTGTTTACATATATCCGTTGTGGCTGATCCATGGTCACTGGTCCGTACTTGCTGATCCACATTTGGTAATACTGACTTGCTGATCTGTAATTGCTGATCTGTACTTTATTATCTGTAATTGCTGATCTGCACTTGCCAATCCGTTCTTGCTGATCCACAAGTTAAACGATGATTACACACTTGTGAAGAAGGCAGTGTTTTTGTCAAAAGCAAATGTATAGGAGGGGATTTCTTGTGACATTTAACTCCAAACAGCCCTGTCTAGGGCTAACACCAAAGTGGTATATTTAAAAGTTTTCCTTCTCTATGGTTAGTGAGTCCATGGCAGGTTACACATTTCCCTGCCTGGGATCTTTTACTTCTCCTGGCATAGACACCAGGTAGAAGGGACCAATGGCTTTTAGTGTCTCTTCCGAAAGACACAGGCAAAGTTGGGTGAACAAAATGTTTTGTGGAGGTGGAGTTGAACCACCGTCTTCTCAATTGACAGTTGAGCGCACTAACCATTAGACCTCCGCTCCCCATTGGGGTGTAGGGAGTCCTTACTAAGACATCGCAATTTTTTTATCCCGGAATGGTGTGAAAGTTCACGCGAATGCATTGTGTAGATAATATTTGATACATTAGTGACATCATTACAATATGTTTGTGATGCCAATGTGATATGTTTGTGATGTCATTGCGATATGTTTGTGACACCATTTCAATATATTTGTGACGTCATTGCGATATGTTTGTGATGCCGTTGCTATATGTTTGTGATGCCATTGCGATATGTTTGTGACGTCATTGCGATATGTTTGTGACGTAATTGCGATATGTTTGTGACATCATTGCCATATGTTTGTGACGTCATTGCCATATGTTTGTGACGTCATTGTGATATGTTTGTGATGTCATTGCGATATGTTTGTGACGTCATTGTGATATGTTTGTGACATCATTGCCATATATTTGTGACATCATTGCCATATATTTGTGACACCATTGCCATATGTTTGTGACGTCATTGCCATATGTTTGTGACGCCACTGCGATAATTTATGTTTGCGACGTCATTGCGATATGTTTGCGACATCATTGCGATATGTTTGTGACGTCATTGCAATATGATTGTGATGTTACTGAAACTGGTCGATTTAAAAATTGGTCATAAAATATTTCATATCTTTTATTATAAATTCCAAAAGCAGTTGTTTTGTTTAGGTACATTCACGTGTAGTCAGTTTTATTGTCTGCCACCGTACAGAATAGACATTGTTTATAACGACAGCTGTTAGCTAAGAATTAAACCATGGTTGTGGGATGTCAAAAAATAAATTATAGCATTATTGGTTTGTTCAAATGACGTGTGGTCTGTGGATGAAGTTTTCCTCTGTTCAGGTGGTCTCTTGGTGTGGTTCTCTTCTCAGTGACGACAGTTATTGTCGTGTTGCAACTTCTCGCTGTGTTCATTGGCACAGTGTCCAACTGGACAGATGGTCTGTCCACCAAGCGCACGCTCATCTCGGACAAGAGTGGCAACCTGCTCATCTTGTATGTATCATTTAACTTGTGCTTTCATTGACACCTGCCGACTTGGTCAGTGCTATCAGTATGACATGTTTTAAATCAGTCTGTATCCAAGAGGGTTTTAAATTAATAAATTTCTTACTGGTTTTTTATTAATACACTTCTGGCAGGGTTTTGAATTAATACATTTTGACAAGGTTTTAAATTAATGTGACAAATGCAGGTTGTATCCGATAATGCAAAAATTCCGTCGTTCAAGATACTCCAAAACATAAGGAATGTCTGATATACCAGTATGACCATCACATTTCAGAGAATCTATCTGTAATAATTACCAATACACTAGCTAAAATGTCAGAATATTTTTTTATGTATAATAATAAAATAAATAATTTTGGTTCTTTTTATAACGCATATCCCTGTTCTTGACAGATCAATGTGCTTTACAATAAAATAATACGTAAATGAAAATGCACATAATTATGCTGATAATCCAAACATAAAATGTATATATGTATATAATGTTGTATAAATCAAATCAGATAACTTTAATTTTTCATATCCAAGGTGTGTTTAATTTACCTGGTAGAGGCTTTCATCAACGTATCACGTTGACTTCATCAGTACCGATGACACTGAATGACGTCATCGTACACGTGAGGTAGTTTGTAATTGCCCTCGTCTCTGTTGATGGGTGTTCTAGCTTTCCTGATCCAGATGGCTTCTTTGATGTGCCGGATTCTTCGGTTGGGTTCCTTGTCTACAATTCCCTTCCCAGTCTATGATGTGGTTTTCAGTTGTTGCATGGTCTGTAAGGGCGGATTTATTGATGGTAGACATCAATCTTTTTTTCCCGCCCCTTTTGTATTTCTCTTTTTTCATGTTGTCTACAACCTTTCTGTATTCCTCCAGTCGTGTTTTTAGTAGTCTTCCTGTCTCCCCAATGTACTCAGCACCACAGTTCTTGCATGGTGTTTGGTACACCAGTTCACCCTGTTCTTCTAGCTCTACTTTGTCCTTGGAATGTACCAACAAGCGCCTGAGGGTGGTGTGGCTGTTGCTACTCCATATTTCTTCAGTACTCAGTGTACTCTCTCTGAGACCCCCTCTACATATGGGATGACTACTTGGCTCCTGTAATTTCTGTCATTTGTTTTTTTCTTGTTCTTTTTCTTCTTACAGCTATCTGTCACCTTGTTCAAGGCCCAGGACGGATAGCCACATACTCTTAGAGCTCATCTGAAGTGTTCCACCTCTTCCTTCTTGTCCCCCTCCTCTGAAGTTATCGTCTCACACCTGTTCATAAGGGTTCTGACCACTCCTAACTTCTGATGTTTGGGGTGGTGGGACGCAAAGTTCAAGTATTGGTCGGTGTGCGTCTTCTTCCTGTACACTGTAGACTTCACACTGCCATCTTCCTTTCTGGTGAACTTCGCATCCAGGAAGGGCATGCTGTTGTTCTCTTCATCTTCCCGCGTGAAAATGATGCTCCCTGTGGGGTCTACAGTGTTCATGTGTTGTTGTAATTTCTTTGCCTTTCCTGTGTGTACCAGGCAAATTACATCATCCACATATCGTTTCCAGTTTCTTGGTTGGCAATCTACCGGTGCTGTGGCTATTATTTTCTGCTCCAGGTCCTCCATGTACAGGTTCACAACAATGGGGGATACCGGACTGCCCATGGCTACTCCAAATTTCTGCTGGTAAATTTCTCCTTCCCATCTGAAGTATGTCGTCTCCAGGACAAATTTCAACAACTCCATGATGTCGTCTATGTTTAGGTTAGTTCTTTTCTTAAGTGTCTTGTCATTCTCTAGCCTTTTTGTGATGATTTCACACGCTTCTTTGATCGGGGTCTTTGTGAACAGCGACACAACATCATATGACACAAATGATTCTCCTTCTTTTACTCTCAAAGAAGGCATCTGGATCAGGAAAGCTAGAACACCCATCAACAGAGACAAGGGCAATTACGAACTACCTCACGTGTACGATGACGTCATTCAGCGTCATCGGAACTGATGAAGTCAACGTGATACGTTGACGAAAGCCTCTACCAGGTAAATTAAACATATGGATATGAAAAATGAAAGTTATCTGATTTGAAAATGAACTATCCTGAAGAATGTTCAGTAATAATGTTGTATATTATTAAATAAAAACTCATTTAGATCTTTATATATATATATATATATATATATATATATATATATATATATATATATATATATATATATATATAATATGAACCATCCCCATGGACACCTGAACATGCCTACAAAATTTCAGCTACATACATACGAAACCAATAGAGATATGACAGACAGACAGAGTCACAGGCTACTTTATTGCATAGACAGCAAGAGTTAGCATGTGTGGGTTGGGTTAGCCACCCAAAGTAAACAGGTCTACAAGTATATATGACACTGACTTCACTTTCAGTTCCACCAAGCTCATCTTTATCATATCGTGGCTGTTGGTGCTGACTGCGTCCGTGTCGTTCCCTGTCAGCTGCATCTTTCAGAAAGTCTTCTGCGATCCTCTCGTGGACAAGGAGCAGACGGTTATTAAGCAGGTTAGTTGTCCGGCCCAGGGTGAAGGCTAACATTTTTGTCCACCAGCTCAGTTGGGTTGGTTAGTTTCAAAATCTACCAGCCCAACCGATATTCTGCAAGCTCCGATATTGCGCTGGGAAAATTGTATTGATTGTTAAATAAAAACCGTGACCAACCATAATAAGCTCTTTTATTTTCATCAAAAACAAAATGAAGAATTATCTGGGTCAGCAACATCAGACCACATAACACGGTCACAGCAGTCGCTATTAATCACTGTTCATTTCTTCTGCATTCACCTGCTCAACTTGCCCCAAGCCCAGACAAACGGGTGTCCAGGAGTTTCATCACTATCTGCAGTTTTGTCATCATCAATGAAGCAATTCAGTCGCTATATCAGAATTCAGGATGAGATTTATTGAAAAAATTTTATGAATGAAAAACAAAATGTAGTCATAATCACAATAATAGAGGGCTGTAAAAGCCGTCGGCCGCATGAGATGGTGACCTGACAGGTGCAACCGGCCAGACTGCAAAAGTACCGGCCGTTGGCCACCGCACCAGTGTTAGCATGTGGCGTTCGTCTGATGAGGTTGGTTGTTCCAACTCGTTTTAAAACTTATTCCATATAACGAGGGACACAAGCTTTACGGTGGTGTATTTGGACCAATCTGAAAGTTGATCATGTTGAAATTTAATTAGCTTAATTATGACATTTCAGAAATTACCAAAAATTGGCTTTATTGACCTTACAGTAATAAACATACCATTTAAGGTAACACAAGCCACAGCAATTAATTATAATGGCCATCGTTCCGTCTGCAACTCGTTTTGGGAATGCTTAGCAGAATGCAGTAACTCCAGCCTGCATGTTTGTTCACAGAACACATTAGGGCATTTGCACACAGAACATTTGCACATGGCATTTGCTCACAGGGCATTTGCACACAGAACATTTGGTCACGGGACATTTGCACACTGCAGTAGGGCATTAATTCAAAGGATATTTGCACACTACAACATTTGTACACTAGGGCATTTGCTCACAGGTCATTTGCACACTACTTTAGGGCATTAATTCACACAATATTTGCACACTATGACATATTTGCTCACAGGACTTTCCCACACTAATACACCACCTCACAGGGACAAGTCAAATAACTTTCCCACACTAATACACCACCTCACAGGGACAAGTCAAATAACAACTAAAAGAATCCACTTCATTGTTATGTGCTAGCTTTTCAAATTGTCGGTTTAATCGATATAGTTGTCTCAGTTTCCATACATAGAGATAGCACATTCACTAATATCTTTGTTATTAAGCATACAGAATGCAGTTGTAACAATGTCATGCACTACAAGCGTACAACACATCGTTTCATAAATCAGAAACATACGCAAGTTAAGTGTTTAATTATGCATGTTCACTGTGTGAATGACGAGATCATAATTAACCATGTTCTAGTGTCCATGGTGAGCACATTTCTTGGGAAAAAAATTTACATAATGCACACCCATGTTTATTTATTCTTTTCATCAAATTTGAGGGTTGCGTGTGTCTGCTGCGTGCATGTGTGCGTCCGTGTTGTGTACACTTATGTCTTCTCTGCCGTGTTGTGTACACTTATGTCTTCTCTGCTTTGTATGCAGTTGTTGGATGGTCCGGATAGCAAGGTCCTTGGGAATAAAGGATATTATTTTGGTGATCTCATATTGAGCGACAATTCACAAGATGTCACCTTGTCTGATATGATCCTGTGAGTTCTCGGTTTTTCATAGCAATAGGATCGTGGCACATTTGCCAAAGTGGATCATTCCTACTGTTTAGGGAGGATCATTGAAGTTTTAGTTGTTGATTAGTTTGAAGTTACAAAGTCTGATTGTTTTTATTGTGAAAGCATGCTATGGAAGTTAAACTTTATTGTGAAAGCGTGTTATGGAGGTTAAACTTTATTGTGAAAGCGTGTTATGGCGGTTAAACTTTATTTTGAACGCGTGCTATGGAAGTTAAACTTTATTGTGAAAGCATTTTGTGGAGGTTCAATTTTACTGTGAAAGCGTTTTATGGAGGTTAAACTTTATTGTGAAAGCGTGTTATGGAGGTTAAACTTTACTGTGAAAGCGTTTTATGGAGGTTAAACTTTATTGTGATAGCATGTAATGTAGGTTAAACTTTATTGTGAAAGCGCGTTATGGAGGTTAAACTTTATTGTGAAAGCATGTTATGGAGGTTAAACCTTATTGTGAAAGCGTGTTATGGAGGTTAAACTTTACTGTGAAAGCATTTTATGGAGGTTAAACTTTATTGTGAAAGCGTGTTATGGAGGTTAAACTTTATTGTGAAAGCATGTTATGGAGGTTAAATTTTATTGTGAAAGCATGTTATGGAGGTTAAACTTTATTGTGAAAGCGTGTTATGGAGGTTAAACTTTATTGTGAAAGCGTTTCATGGACGTTAAACTTTATTGTGAAAGCATTTTATGGAGGTTAAATTTACTGTGAAAGCGTTTTATGGAGGTTAAACTTTATTGTGAAAGCATGTTGTGGAGGTTCAATTTTACTGTGAAAGCGTTTTATGGAGGTTAAACTTTATTGTGAAAGCGTTTTATGGAGGTTACACTTTACAGTGAAAGCGTGTTATGGAGATTAAACTTATTGTGAAAGCGTGTTATGGAGGTTAAACTTTATTGTGAAAGCGTGTTGTGGAGGTTAAATTTTACTGTGAAAGCATGTTATGGAGGTTAAACTTTATTGTGAAAGTGTGCTATGGAGGTTAAACTCTTTATTGTGAAAGCGTGTTATGGAGGTTAAACTTTATTGTGAAAGCATGTTATGGAGGTTAAACTTTATTGTGAAAGCGTGTTATGGAGGTTAAACTTTATTGTGAAAGCATGTTATGGAGGTTAAACTTTATTGTGAAAGCGTGTTATGGAGGTTAAACTTTACAGTGAAAGCGTTTTATGGAGGTTAAACTTTATTGTGAAAGCATTTTATGGAGTTTAAACTTTATTGTGAAAGCGTTTTATGGAGGTTAAAGTTTATTGTGAAAGCGTGTTATGGAGGTTAAACTTTACTGTGAAAGCGTTTTATGGAGGTTAAACTTTATTGTGAAAGCATGTAATGTAGGTTAAACTTTATTGTGAAAGCGTGCTATGGAGGTTAAACTTTATTGTGAAAGCATGTTGTGGAGGTTCAATTTTACTGTGAAAGCGTTTTATGGAGGTTAAACTTTATTGTGAAAGCGTGTTATGGAGGTTAAACTTTATCGTGAAAACGTGTTATGGAGGTTAAACTTTATTGTGAAAGCGTGTTATGGAGGTTAAATTTTTACTATGAAAGCGTTTTATGGAGGTTAAACTTTATTGTGAAAGCATGTAATGTAGGTTAAACTTTATTGTGAAAGCGCGTTATGGAGGTTAAACCTTATTGTGAAAGCGTGTTATGGAGGTTAAACTTTACTTTGAAAGCATGTTATGGAGGTTAAGCTTTATTGTGAAAGCATGTTATGGAGGTTAAACTTTATTGTGAAAGCATGTTATGGAGGTTAACCTTTATTGTGAAACCGTGTTATGGAGGTTAAACTTTATTGTGAAAGCGTTTTATGGAGGTTATACTTTACTCTGAAAGCGTTTTATGGAGGTTAAACTTTATTGTGAAAGTGTTTTATGGAGGTTAAACTTTATTGTTAAAGCATGTTATAGAGGTTAAACTTTATTGTGAAAGCATGTTATGGGGGTTAAACTGTACTGTGAAAGCATTTTATGGAGGTTAAACTTTATTGTGAAAGCGTGTTATGGAGGTTAAACTTTATTGTGAAAGCATTTTATGGATGTTAAACATTATTGTGAAAGTGTTTTATGGAGGTTAAACTTTATTGTGGAAGTGTGTTATGGAGGATAAACCGTATCCATTCTAACGTCTACAACACCCATGTTTTTTAATGAAGCACAGTGTGTTCATTTAATTTGACCATTTAATTGGAATGTTTCGACTCAAACATCATGTTAACATTGCCTGTGGAATGGCAAGGTCAATATTTATAAACAGATAACGGTCAAATGGTATTAAAAACTGTGGTTAATTGAAACACTTTTGGGCAGTTGATTTATTATGCAATATTTGTTTAGTATATAACATGGTGGATTGATAAAAAATGATTATGCTTTTAGCATGAAACAACTGATATGATCACTTTATTTACAGTCGCTGCAGTCTAGACCAACCTATCATATATGTCCTTCGTTATGACTTGGTGTTCGATGTCGCTAAGACAGCTGCACAACTCTATAAGGTAGGGGGCAGTATGTGCTTTGTCACGTTCTACAACAAACAACCCCACAACAAACTCTCCTGACAAAAATCCCCTCTGGACAAGAATGTCTGGACACAATTCCCTCAGTCATGCCTCTGCGGTTGTCACATGTTCTGTGACTACAGACATACACCCGACCAGGTATGGGGTAATTAACTTGGAAAGTTAATTAATTAAATAACAATTAACTCAGAAATTTCAAATTAAATTAAGTTAACCTCACACATTTATCAGGTCAATTAAATTAACCTCCCAAATTGTTCAATTAAATTAACAAAAAACTTTCATTCAATTAACAATTAATTTCAGTTAACTTCAATTAAATAACCATGTTGACTGGGTGGTCAAATTCTTCAAACACACGTGGCTTAGATATGGTGAACAGAAATATAGGTGGAAAATTAATGTCTTCAAAGATTGTTACTATCCCAAAATCCCTGGTCCCACTATTGAGCTGTAGAAGACATCATATGATTGGTTTGTTTTACCAGATAGTCACTGCACTTGCCACCTATACAAACAGGTCTTGTGGGCGCCATGGAAGCCACTACTCCCACGAAGATTACTGCCAACAATTCACAAAATATCAAGATCAACATGAAGCCAATAGACAGGGAGAGAGGGTTAACTGGTGTCCCTGTCTGCAACATGGCAAGCAAGTTAATGAAACATAATAACATTGCAAAAATGTCTCTAAAACTTTAAAGCACAACTTGAAAGCATATTTTGAGAATTTAAGCTAAATATTGTATTGCAGGATTTCGTTAACTTTTCACATTTGTACCGTTGGATTTTGTCGTGGGATTATGTTTAGAACAACTCCAGACTCTAGATACACTTTGTATTGCATCACTTGGATTGGTGATGAAAGCCACAAAAGCAAGAGAAGTCAATACTCTTACATAATACAGCTGTAGCACATGGCCAGGCACACTCACAGTTCAGCTTATTCGCTGATTGACACTGGCTGGACATTGACACTGTTCAGATAACTGCCTGGACCTGACTAGAAGCTTTCTTTTGACATCAGTTGGGTGAACTTGTGTCACTGGCTGATTTTTTTCAATTAAATTAACTTCTTCAAGTAAAGTTAATGAATTAAATTGTGATTTTCTAGAAAGTTCATTAATTAAATTAACTTAATTGAGTTAATTGAATTAACAATTGAAATTAACCCATGCCTGCACCCGACATGCATACACATACCACCACTTTGTGAGTCCAAGACAGGTTACACATTTACCCCCTGTGTGGGATCTTTTACTTCCCCTGACATAGACACCAGGTAGAAGGGACATAGACACCAGGTAGAGGGGACATAGACACCAGGTAGAGGGGACACAGACACCAGGTAGAGGGGACACAGACACCAGGTAGAGGGGACACAGACACCAGGTAGAGGGGACACAGACACCAGGTAGAGGGGACACAGACACCAGGTAGAGGGGACATAGACACCAGGTAGAGGGGACAGACACCAGGTAGAGGGGACATAGACACCAGGTAGAGGGGACATAGACACCAGGTAGAGGGGACACAGACACCAGGTAGAGGGGACACAGACACCAGGTAGAGGGGACACAGACACCAGGTAGAGGGGACACAGACACCAGGTAGAGGGGACACAGACACCAGGTAGAGGGGACACAGACACCAGGTAGAGGGGACATAGACACCAGGTAGAGGGGACATAGACACCAGGTAGAGGGGACATAGACACCAGGTAGAGGGGACATAGACACCAGGTAGAGGGGACACAGACACCAGGTAGAGGGGACACAGACACCAGGTAGAGGGGACATAGACACCAGGTAGAGGGGACATAGACACCAGGTAGAGGGGACATAGACACCAGGTAGAGGGGACATAGACACCAGGTAGAGGGGACATATACACCAGGTAGAGGGGACATAGACACCAGGTAGAAGGGACATAGACACCAGGTAGAGGGGACATAGACACCAGGTAGAGGGGACATAGACACCAGGTAGAGGGGACAAACAGATTTTAGCGCCTCTTCCCAAAGATACAAACAAAGTGGAGTAAACACAAGTTTCGAAACAATAGCAGGTGGTCTTGAATCCTGTCCACTCAGTTTACAGTCCATTGCTCTAGCTGCCGAGTAACCACCCCCCCCCAACCGTCTTGCTAATCCAAAGTGGTGATTCTCTATTTGTCCACAGTTTGTAAGATTTTGCCATTACTTTCAACATTATTGGATTCCAAAAGCCGTCGAGATATTAACTGGCAGCACCAAGTATGGTATTCTATGATAACATTGTGTATCCTGACATTTAACATTTTTTATCATGACAGTCACTTACGAACTACCAAGTATGGTATTCTATGATAACATTGTGTATCCTGACATTTAACATTTTTTATCATGACAGTCACTTACGAACTACCAAGTATGGTATTCTATGATGACATTGTGTATCCTGACATTTAACATTTTTTATCATGACAGTCACTTACGAACTACCAAGTATGGTATTCTATGATGACATTGTGTATCCTGACATTTAACATTTTTTATCATGACAGTCACTTACGAACTACCAAGTATGGTATTCTATGATGACATTGTGTATCCTGACATTTAACATTTTTTATCATGACAGTCACTTATGAACTACCAAGTTATCTTTGGGTAATTTTTGCTAGTACACATAATTTTCATAGCGTCTTTCACTGCAGAAGTGTTGGCCATTATGATCCCGCCATGTGGTGTGTTACTGTCCACAGCTGGTGAACATAGCCGAGTTGCTGCAGCCAGTCTCTGTGAAGACGGATGACATGGTCTTGTTAGACACTGAGGCCGACAGTGCTCTGGAGGATATCGAAGTCGGCATCGGCATCAACTACAGTAAATTCATTAACATGGTCAGTACCAGAGATGGTGTAATTGTATGAAGTATCCGTAAGTAATTGTTTAAAATCTTTGAGTAATCGTAATCATGCTGAATTACATTGCGCAAAAAGGCAAAGTAATTGTAATCATACTCGATTACATCACCAAATTAATCGTAATCATGAATGCAATCAGAACTGTATCTGTTGTCCTAGTCCAACTACAATGCAAGCAGCTTTTCTCTTCATTTTGCATGTACTGTGACTGTACATTTTAAACTGCATGTGTTTGATTGTGTCTTGAATACCAGTAGTGCCAATAATAACATGAGGGTTTTATTTATATCATTACATCAGTTGTATTCTTGAATGTAATCGTGACTGTAATCATAATCACAAGCAAAACTTATTGTAATCGATTACACTATTTTTTTATTTTTAAAGTAATTGCACTTGTAATCATGCTCATAACTTTTAACTGTAATTGTAATCAATTACGTGTGTGTAGTCGCCCCATCTCTGGGCCTCAGTATACGCATTCACATCTCAAGTCTCAAGTGGTTTTACTCCAAACAGCCCGAACTTGGGCTAACGCAGGAGTTTGTGGTGGGCTGTGCGCATGCGCTGTGGGTGGTACATTCGATTAAAAGACTAGTATCATTAATGTTGCTGAAATGGTTTTTATTTGATAGTTTTATTTATTTTATGTATTGGATGTTTAACGAAATTTTTAATAGGTTGGTCGTGTGTATGGACACTGTCGCTGCCCTGCCACATGCACACATAGACAGTCTCCATACCCACACCCTGGATAAGTTTACGCTAAGCTGTGTTTTAAAGGCAGTTTAGGTGAGGAGATGTGGTGAAAGGGAGTTCCATAATAGCTTCTTGAAATGATTTTGGGTTTTTTATGTTGGTAATTTTTGATGGAATCATATTCCATATGCGAATGGCTCTGGGATAAAATGAATAGACCATTGCATTTATACGACACTTGGGGGCTATGTATTGTCCACGGGTTCGAGAGCGAGTTAGTAGGCCTGAAGGGGGGGTGATCTCAATAATGTTGTTTAGAATTTTGTAGAAGGTAGTGGCTTGTTTGATAATGCGCCTTCGTTCGAGGGTTGGCCACCCAAGGGCAGTAATTAGATCTGCTGGATTTGTGTTTCGTCTGTAGTCATTTTTAACAAATCTGGCAGCAGAGTGTTGCACTCTTTCAAGGCTTTTAATTTGTGAAAAGGTGTGGGGATTCCATATGGGTGAAGAGTACTCAAGTTTTGGCCGGATTAGCATGTTGTAGGCTGTTTGTTTAACTTCGGGTTTACATGGGCCAACAGTTCGTTTAATCATGCCTAAGCATTTCGAAGATTTTGAAGTTATGTCAGTGACGTGATTTGTCCAGGTTAATTTGGAATCCAATTTTACTCCGAGGTATGAGTGGCTGGATACGGTGGATAATGGCTGGCCAGAAAGCGAGTACTTGTGTGTGCTGGGTTTAGTTTTGTTTGTTATTGGAAGGTGGACGCATTTAGATACATTAAATTCCATTTGCCATTTGTCTGACCATGTTTGGAGTTGGCTTAGGTCAGTTTGGAGAATTTCGTGGTCGTTTTTGGAAGAAATTTTACGATATATAATACTATCATCTGCAAAAAGGCGTATAGGAGATTTGATGTTCCCATGTATGTCATTTATGTAGAGTAAGAAGAGGACAGGTCCTAGAACTGAACCCTGTGGGACACCAGATGTGACATCTGTGATGTCCGACAGGGCACCGTTAACTGAGACTCTCTGTTTGCGGTTGGATAGAAAAGATTTGATCCAATTTTGAGTGTTTCCAGTGATTCCGTAGGAGGTCAATTTTGATAGAAGACGTAGGTGAGGCACTTTGTCGAAGGCTTTAGCAAAGTCAAGCAGGATTGCGTCAATTTGGGTCTTGTTATATGTGGATGCGTTCAAGCGGGTGTGCATGCGTGTATGCGTGTGTACATGCATGCATGCAAACATGCACCTATACACACATTTCCATGTATGCATGCATACATACTTTCAAATGCATGCACTCACATGCATGTAGACACATTGTCACTATGGATACAGTAGAGCAGACAACTTGCATGTGTACTAATGATGGTACGTCCAGTAGTTGTCATCTGGTCCAGTGCTGTACTTTTATTTTGCTTTGCTTCAGTTGTCTAAGTCGACCATGAGTATTCCTCTTAGTGACTTCTCAGACAGCGTCAGGTTGGCTGCTGCTGATTCAGGAACAACAGGTGATGCAAGGGTAGGTCTTCAAATCCATGCATGTGTGCATTCATGTTTGTTATACTCCAGCCTCAGGCTAACATGCCAGAGATCTAGGAGAGAGAAAACTCTGATTCCACACCTGGCTATACCACGTTCGTCAGCCTTGGCAGGCAGTTGGCTTAGGAGAAGGATAACTCTTAGTCAAAACTTTTGACCCATCAGACATTTCATATAATATATATGTTAATTTCATCAAGGATAATGTCATAGTTATAGTTTGTGTCAGCCGTTGGATTTGTCTAGTTTCTCCTGTATTTCTCCTAGACCAATAGTAGCTCAGCAGTTAGATGACTGTCAACTAGGAGGACCCGGGGTCGAGTACCTACAGCCACTTCAAAGGCAACTTCGTTCACCCCCCAGTGTCTGTGTCCTACGGAAGAGACAGTAAAAGCCGTTGGTCCCTTCTACCTGGTGTCTATGCCGGGGGAAGTAGAAGATCCCACACAGGGGGTAAATGTGTAACCTGTCTTGGACTCACAGAGTCTGTGTCTCTAATCTACTGGTTCTTGCTCCCTCCCTCCTCTCTAATGGCGGCCACAGCTGCTTCCGGGTCGGGCTTGTGTAAGGTGCTGAGCAGGCAGTGTGTACAGCAGTGATGCCCTAGCTGGCCCCGTACTGGAGTCTCCCCTACAGGGGTCTATGGCAGTATACATGGAGAGCTAGACATGCACCAATGCCCTGATGTTATGGCTGCACATCATGTGAAGACAGGCAGCCTCAGAGAAGCGACTGTTGTTGCAGACCAGACTGTATACTGTTGCTGATCATCTGATTGTCATAGAGAAGAAAGAACTGAGCACAGTGGCCAAAGTGCAGGCAAGTGCAACTTTGTTCCTTCTCCTTTCTTACATCATTGTAAATATGTTTGTACCCTACAATAACGCAGTATTCTGTTGAGCCCTTGCCTTAAAAGGAATGTACATTTTCATTGGTTATCTGAACAACAGTTTGTTACGGGACATTGTCACTGAGGTTAGGACATTGCGATACTGTATTTATAAAATTTTCTTTGGGTCACTGTTTTGTTTCAGAAAACATTTCTGCAAGACTTCAATCTCCTACAGTTTAAATTTGATTCAATGCCAGTAAGTATTTTAAAACTTAATGTGCATTTAATACAATATTTGGTAATCTCCAATTAGCAAATCAATAATTCTCAAATTATGTTGGGATATGTCTGTCTACAACCTGTTTGTATGGTGTTTGTGGGTACTGACTATATTTCCCAACATCCTGTAAAGAGTATTTGGAAATTGACCCAAAAGCCATTACAAATGTAGAAACTTCAAATATGTTACCCTTTTCTCTGGCCCAGAGAAAGTACAATATTGTACTTTCTCTGGCCCAGAGAAAGTACAATATTGTACTCTGGAATCTACAAGTGTTAACCCAGCCAGCACGCCGTCATCGGCCCGAGGGCGGATATCAGCGGCTGGCAGGCGGCAGTGCTCGGCACGCGCTTGCCGATCACAGCCCGCTTCCCAGCCGCAGATGCGGCGCTAGCACTCGCGGGAGGTGATTTATCAGTCCTCGGACCGAGGGAGGCCCGAGCACTGATTTCTGACGCGCGCCGCATACCTATGATTTATTACTTGTATTAAATTTCGCATGTGGTGTAGGGGAATGTTTCCCGCGCGATGACGCACCATGCTAGAAGCGAAATAAAATTAAGAGAAACTAAAATTTGTATGAACCGTGTTATTATTCTTACAAAAAATTAACAATTACGTTTGTAAGCTCCAGATGCTTACACTATTCACTGAACATTATTATTGTTAAAAATAATCTTTACTGCGAGTCTACCTGGGCCCATGCCGCCATATTTGAAGTCCGCTGTTTTACCGTTATAATTTTATATGCGACTGACGCGCCGCGCCGCAAAACAAGGTACGTGTTTACAAATTCCTTTGAATCTTTGGCTGTATTTTGTACTATCCAATACATTGATTTTTAGCATTATATAAATTATTTTTGTTCGCAAAGCATACGAAAGTAGAACTATGCACATCGTAATTTTAGGCGCCAAACTCAAACGGCAAAGCCAAACAAAGCCAAAGGTAAAGGCCGTGAACTGACATAGCCATGCCCATGGACATAGGCATAGCCTAGCCTTAACCTTAATTAGGTCAATAATAGGTTAAGTCTGAAGATTTATTTATACTGGCTCAGTATGTACTGTCTGTTTGTGTTTATTTCTTGCGAGTACTTTATATAATAATATAATAATAATTAGAGCGCCATGGTCATGATCCAGGGCACGGACCACAGTCACTTTTCCCATAGACGACCATTATAACATTCTTGCGCCTACATTGAAAATTTATCCTACAATTTTTTTTTAAATTCACAGAAAATGACAGACCCACTAAGACACCTGGTGTGCGAAATTCGTGAAAATGACATACCTCCTTTTCGCACAAATTGCTTCAAAGCATGAGGCCCGTGCATTTCTGCCATGAAATTCCCCGGTTTCTCAAATATGAGTACATCCTGCCTAACAGCCACTGTGTCATTACGCAACTGGTATACATACTGACAAATGGCATCATTTCAAAGCTTAGATGCTAATGTGCACAAAAACATCACTTCTACTCACTCATACACACAATTTCTGCTCTCACAAATAAACCCTATCTGCACAATGAATTTTTTCCTTGGGACTCTTTATGTATGTAATGGCGGATGGATTCTGACTGTGGTCCGTGCCCTAATTAATTTCCGACATCTCACAAACCGTCACGAAAGTTATACCAAATCGAAGAAAAACCTTTTTCTCGATAAATCACAGAAGGAAATCCACATCGCAATGCAACACATTAATTGATATGTCACCGAGACATGCCCCCGTATGTGAGGGGAAGAATTTCGAGTGGGCTGAGTTGCACATATGCACTTTAGTCATAAAGCCCACACTGCTTGCTGTGCCAGAGATATAGAAAATCTTACAAGTGTTTCACAAAATACGGGGTATTTTCATCAATACAACACTAAAATTGTCAACAAATTTTTTATTAAAATATAAAAAATTTTTTTTTTTAATATGCACTGTTTTTGGGCAAAAAGCAGGCATTTCTGTGTATTTCACAACATTGATAGGTAATATTGAGCGTTCAAACTACAACGAATTATGGTATGTGTGAAAACAAGCTATATATCTGACAAGTTTTCATGTGAACATTTGGCATTGCTGACACGGATGACCCAATTTCAAGTCACTGAAGGTGCCAACTGCCTGTCAACGAGATAGAATGGAATGATGCCTGTTTGGGGCTTTTGAGTGTCTCCTGTTGCAACTACAGTGACGATAAGCCTACTTTTTGCTCAGATTTCAACTACAGAGGGTTGTAAATTCTATTCAGAATTTATATTGGGGTATTTTCTCAGCCAGTAGCTGTGCAGCATGACAGACAAGTGGTCTACCCCACTAAAATTATGGCCATTGCTTAAATGTCAGTTGGACAGATTGCTCCCAGATCAGTCAGATAGGAAAAGTTTTTGACTCTGATACAGATATCAGCATGGAGAAGAAAAGTGAAGGTGTGGCGAAGTTCCAAATAGCCAAAAATGAGAGGAGATGTGGCTTTCAGAAGGGGCACACTGTGCCAGGATATTGTGGTTCTACACATACAGAATAAATTGTGCACCTTGGGGGCTTCACTTTGAAGGAGAGGATTTTATGTCACCTGTCCAGGGCATGATAACTGCACAGCAACATTGACATTGGATTGCTATGGAGGTGACTGCAAGATATGCAGGTACTCCTCTATAGCCTGCTCAGGTGGGAAAGGAAACTGGTGGAAAAAATCAATGTACCTGCAGACAGGTACTCTCCACTATCTCAACATGACCAGTAGAGACAGGATTACACTGAGAAAGATTCTGCAACTAAGGGGTGTGCCTGTGCAGCCATTGACAGGCTGAATTATGGAGCGGGGAACTCTTTACTGTGGAAACTGGAGACAAGCAAAGCTCCTATTAGTAAAGGTGGAAGCCTGCCACACACTCCCCCCACATGTATGTGAGGGGAGTTCAAGAGAGGATTACCTCATAGCCCTGCGAGCACAACGAAGCATGGACACACAGACAGACAGGCAAGCAGCTGAGCATGCAAAAACACACAAACTGGTGAGTAATGATAAGACTGGCTTAATTAATTCTTTGATTTGTCTCTCACCTGTTCAACTGCACAATTTCTAAATACACTGAGGGTAATGACCATGACCAAAACAATGCTGCTCTCTCACACACTGTCTTCTATTGTTGTTTACATGCAGTGGCTCCAGTATCATATGCTGTGGATTAACACACAAGCTGACATTGCAAATATGGCTACAACTTAGATGTCTAGGAATCTTTCATAAATTATGGTGTAGCATATACATTAATCTATGACTATGTACAAGAACTGTCTTCCATTTCCCAGCTGGAAATTTCACACATATGACACCATACTGGGCTAGCTAGCCTATACAATATGCTTTAAAACACCCAGTCCATAACATGCAACTGTCATTTCTTGACAAGACAGTATTAAACTTGATTCTCCACCTATATTTTCTCACAAAAAATGTCATCCATGCTTGTTTTACCACGATGCGTTGCCTTGGTAACAAGCCAGTCAAAATTTCATATTGGGCACGGACCACAGTCACTTTTCCCATAGACGACCATTATAACATTCTTGCACCTACATTGAAAATTTATCCTACAATTTTTTTTAAAAATTCACAGAAAATGACAGACCCACTAAGACACCTGGTGTGCGAAATTCGTGAAAATGACATACCTCCTTTTCGCACAAATTGCTTCAAAGCATGAGGCCCGTGCATTTCTGCCATGAAATTCCCCGGTTTCTCAAATATGAGTACATCCTGCCTAACAGCCACTGTGTCATTACGCAACTGGTATACATACTGACAAATGGCATCATTTCAAAGCTTAGATGCTAATGTGCACAAAAACATCACTTCTACTCACTCATACAAACAATTTCTGCTCTCACAAATAAACCCTATCTGCACAATGAATTTTTTCCTTGGGACTCTTTATGTATGTAATGGCGGATGGATTCTGACTGTGGTCCGTGCCCTCCAAGTGACCCTGTTCAAATGCACTTTATAAGAACAGAAACACATAATTATATACATGTATGCATGCATGCATGCATGCATACATATAATTATACCTTACGCTTATGTCATGATACCTTATGACGATTCTGATCGCAGGATCCAGTTGATTCCTCCATGATCAGATCTTCAGAATCAAATATTTTTATATCATAATTTCCAGTTCCATTTGTTATTGTTTAAGGAGATTCATAGTCGTATATTATTGCCTGGGGTAGACCAGAATTTGTCTAGTTTGTTTTTAAATGAGTTAATTGATCTAGCTTGTATTACAGAGTTTGGGAGACTATTCCATGGTTCAGCCACTCTAAGAGGGAATGCATTTTTTCTTAAATTAATTTTTACTCTTTGGGTAAATATTTTAAGGGAGTGTCCTCTATTTCCTGATCTTAGTGTCACATCCTCCCATTTCAGGAGGCTTGGTGCAGATTCATTATCATATAGTTCATGCATTATTTTATAGACTTCTATCATGTCTCCTCTTAGCCTTCGGTATGCTAATGTGGGTAGCTTCAGTAATTTTAGTCTATATATGACAAATCCCGCATACCAGGAAATTGTTTTGTGGCCCTTCTCTGGACGTTTTCTATTGCTATTTTATGTTTTATCTTATATGGATACCATACTGCTACGGCATATTCTAGGTGAGATCTAACCATTGTCTTATATAGTGGCAAGAAAGTGTGTGTGTCTAGGAATTGGAAGGTTCTTCGGATTATTTTTGTCATTTTGGTTGCTTTATTTACCACTTGGTTTATGTGATCATCAAATGACAATTTTGAATCGATAATTACACCTAAGTCAGTTTGCTTATCTGTGGTGGCTAGTGAATGTTTAACATTATTACTTGTCATGAAATATTCATTTTCACCTTTATTATTTTTTCCAATTTCCATGTGTTTACATTTGTCTGGGTGGAATTTTAATAACCATTTGTCACTCCATTGTTCTAGGATACTTAAATCTTGTTGTAGTATATCCTGATCATTTGTATTTGTTATGGCTCTAAATATCTTAATGTCATGATGACATTGTCATCAGTGAACAGAAATGTATTGGATTTAGTTACCTCTGGCAGGTCGTTTACGTATGGAACAAACAATAAAGGTCCTAGGACAGATCCCTGCAGTATCCCTGATGTTACTTTGTGCCAGTTTGATTCTTTTCCATTTACTGCTACCTTTTGTCGTCTATTTGTGATGAATGCCTCAATCCAGTTAACTAAATCATTCCTAATGTTAAAACTTTTTAATTTACTTATTAGTCTGGTATGTGGCACGGTATCAAAAGCCTTTTGAAAATCCATATTATAAATAACATCTGTGTAATTACCCTTATCCATTTCTGAGGTCCATTCATCTAGTATTTTAATTAGTTGGAGAACTGTTGATCTGCCAGAGATAAAACCATATTGTTTTTGACTGAACAGACCATTGACTTTCATGTAACTGATGTGATTTCTAATAATTTTTTCCATGCATTTACAAACTACGCTTGTTAGGCTTATTGGACGGTAATTGCAAGCTAATTTCTTATTTCCTTTTTTATGTTTTGCTGATATTTTGGCATCCTTCAATTCATCAGGAATACTTGATGTTTTTATCGATGTTTCAAATATTTTTTGTAATGGAAGACAGATATTTTCTGACAACTCAGTTAGTAATCTGGCACCTATTTCATCAGGGCCAGGCGGTTTGCTTATATTTAGTTCTTTTAATGTTAGTAATGTTATGTTTTCAGTTACTTTTAGCTCATCCATCGCCAATTTATTGTTTACTTTGGGTGTAGTTGGGATAGACCCTGTCTGTTCAGTAGTGAATACACTGGAGAAGTAGTTGGCAAGAATATTTGCTTTTTCTTCATCTTCAGTTGTTTGGGATTTCGGATTTGTGTGGTCTATATTCAGTTCCCCAATTCCTTGTTTAACTGTATTTTTTTATTTATAATAGTTCCAGAAGACTTTAGGGTTTTTCTTGGTTTGAGTGGCTAAATTTCGTTCAAACCCCTTTCGGAGCTTTCTGGTTAAAGCTCGGATTTTATTCCTGCTTTTACAATACTCTAAATATTTTGTCCTATCATAACTGCACAAAATATTGAATGTAATGACACAGTGGTCACTTTTACCTAGAGGGCTGAGATACTCTATTTCCCCTATGTTGTCTTCTTTGTTTGATAAAATCAGATCTAAAAGGTTTGTGTTAGTTGTGTCTCGTCCTCTAGTGGGATTTAAGACATGTTGAAACATGAATGTGTCTCTAAGGCATTCTACAAATTTAAAATTTAGGTTGCTGGGTTTAACTGATTTGGTCGTCCAATGTTTCCAGTTAATATCTGGGAGATTGAAATCTCCTGTAATTACAACGTGTGAATATTTAAGTCCTGATGTGGATCTAATCATATTTAGAAGTTCTGCGTTATTTTCTTCTGATCCCCCATCGCTCCTATATATGCATCCAAAGAGAAGTTTGGTTTTATTTTTAAGTTTAATTTCTATAAATAAGCATTGCTTGAAGGTTGAGACCAGGTTTATATTTTCTGTGTATGGGGAATTTAAGACGTATATCATAATACCCCTACCTTCATTATTTTCTTTTCTTGAAGAACAATGTATTGCCTTCTAAGGAAAATTCTGGTATGGTTACAGTGCATTTGGGGTTTTTTGGTTTTACCTCATCAATTGCTATTATGTGGGGTTTTAATTCTTTGTTCAAATTCATTTTGCTTGTTCCTTAGTTGGTCAGCATTGGTATAAAAACACAGAATGTTGCCTATGTCATTAAGATTATTTTTATTAACATTTGTTTTACCATCCGTCACTCTAGGTGAATGTGTAGTCTTTACTGGCTTTTCCTTATCTTTCTTATTTTTCTCTCCCATGGTGGACCCCTGACTCTGAACTGGTCTGGGACTGGTTGCATTTTCCTTGGCTTCCCCAAGCCTCCTCGTTTCTGTGACATCAGTGTCTGTGAAGTGATTGTTTATTTCTGTACACATTTCTAAAAAAATTTCTTTGTCGTGTTGTTGTCTCGTAGTTTTTAATTGTGATGTAGATTCTGGTAAGTTGAAAATTATTACATCGTTGAGTCTTTTTTCTCTTTCTTTTGATTCCATGTTCTGTTCTTTTACCTGAATTTGTACGACTTCCTTAACTTAATTTGGGCTGATGACTTTGCTTGGGTTTTTTCCAACTGAGCTTCTTTGATCATTTCGATGACTCTTGTTTCGTCCACTTTGGTTCTGATTTCTTTCTCTAGTTCAATGATTCTCTCTTCCACTTTCTTAAGGAACTTCTGGCACCTTTCTTAGCAGCTTTTTTCATTTTTAAAGTTTTTCATTACTTTTGTGTCACATGGACAGAACCAGTGAATTTGTGGTTTGTCCGTCATAATTTTATATTCTTTATCCGTTATTTCAACACATTCAATGCAGTAATGTTTATCACAGTACTCGCATTCCAACAATTTGTGGTTAGGTCCTTTGAAATTTTGTTTACACCCTGTGCATAGCCATACGTCATCATCATCGATCATCCATACAGAGTCATTTTTAAATTTTGTCCTTGGTTTTTTTTTTACCTGCCATAATCTGGCTACTTTAGTTTTATTTATTTAATGTCTACTTTAAGACTGAGTTAGAGTAACTTTTATTTATTGCTTATATATATATTTTTATAATATTATGTTGTGCAAGGGATCAAGGCTGGGAGAAAGAGATTGAGTCTGGGGGGTAGATCGGAGACTCAGTGGTTTATTTACAGAAACAAAGAGTGATACCCAGGGCAACTCTGGGTATACTGAGTTGCCTTGATGAAAGGGCCAAATTAGTATAAGGTCAAGAATTTGTGCAGGATGGTTGAAGAAGTGTATTTATGTCTAACTAATTTCTAGTGTTTTGTCTAACTAATGTTTATGTCTAATTTCCTATGTCTAAGTTTTGTATGTCGAGCGCTGCTTGGGATTCTTTTTTCCTTTGTTTACTTTAATATGGCGGGAAAAATTCGATTTCAAAGTTAAAGTTATTTTGGGAATCCTAGAAGGTAGAAGTTATTTAATTGTTGGTACTTTTAACAGTATCTAGTTTGACTTGTGCTATAAGTTTAACTATTAGTTAAAGAACTTTGAATGGTTAGTTAAGATTAAGATTTTGAGCAGCTGTTGCTACGTACGCTTGTGAACCGGAACCGGAAATCATCTTTATATTCTGTGAAATTTTTATTTCATTCTGCCCTGTATCGGTTGCTTAATTCGTTCTCGATCAATATACTTGTTTTATAGTAGTAAAATGTTGTATACATTGTAAACTGTGGTATACCATGGTTTACCTGTTTCAAAACAACATGGTATTTTACCATGGCTTCCCTGTTTCAAAGCACTATGGTTTCTATGGTATATCATGGTATTTTACCATGGTTTACCTGTTTCAAAACACCATGGCATTTACCATGGTATATTTTCACAAAACACCATGGCATTTACCATGGTATATTTTCACAATTCCATGGGCCGTGGACACTTGGTATTGTTAACTTAATTGTTATGTTAATATTTCAGATGCTGTCCGAAACAATGAGGTGACAACAAATGGCACAACCATGAGCATGACATAAAGCGAGTCATCCAGGAATGGTTCCGAACTGCCTCTGTCTCTGATCGGGATGGTGGTAGGAAGCACCGAATGGACCGAACATAGGCTAAGCAGGATGTGGCAGGAGTAAACAATTGAAGTGAATGTTTTTGAGTACATTCATTTAAGTACAAGTAAGAGATGGTCAACGCTTATTTATTAAGTATTATCGTATAATAAATTACACAAATCCACATACGATTACATGTATCAACCTCAAAACATTTGTGATAAAATGTTAACAATATATGTATAAGATAATATGCTTGTATTGAAAGTAATGACATGGTGCTTTGGTGGCGTTGCATTGATCAGTTTAAAATAAATTCCAAGAGCATTGTTTATTTAAAAGAGAACCTGGAAAAATCATAGTAAAGTTATACTGTATAATCTGTATTCATAAATATACATTTGAACGGTTAACTGGCAGTTTAAGTTTGAATGTGCACATATATTTATAGCAATGTCTAGGAAGGTTGCACAGTACATTGAAATTATATAGGTCGTTGTGTACATACTGAAGCCTTTAAAGAGAGTGAGTGGATTTTTACTGTGATTGGATTAGGGGTGTTATTGAATATTCAAGTGATGCTATCTGTAATGCATTTGTTTGTCAGTTCAGTGTTTGTACTTGTGAATATTCCCTTGACTTGTGCCATGTGCATACCAGAATTATGTATTATGCTTACATTTTTTAGATATCCAGGAAGGTTTCTGTTGACATATTAGTGATAGCAGTTTAATTGTCATTTAAAGATATCTTCAACTTTTATTTAGCAGTTTGATACTTTTTAGTAATGGATAGAAGTGTGTGCATTATATACTGACTGTTTGTTATCATTTTTGTCGCACACTTCTGTAGTTTTGTTATTATGTATACCTGTTACAATAGTTTATATGGGGAATGATTAGTGACTTAACGTTAATAGGCTTAATAAAATACATTGTGGAAGGTATCTTATTAAAACTGTACAACTCATATTGATTAATAAATTTTAAATGCCTTTGTTGGGCCTATTTCAATCTTCATTGGACTTGTTGTGTTTTGCTTATATATATATATATATATATATATATATATATATATATTGGACGAAACAAAACTAGGCACAGTCGGCGAATGAGCGGCTAATCATCGGTTTATAGGCGGCTTCCTATTGGCAGCCGCTTATAAGCCGCCCTCGGCGTGATGTTGAGCCGACGGACAAAACTTACATCGACCCGCAGGCGGATGCCGATGTTGGCCCGATGGAGAAAAACTACATTGGCCCACAGGCGGATGCTGATGTTGGCCCGATAAGTTTGCCGCCCTCGGACCGATGTTGAGCCTACGGACAAAACTTACATCGGCCCGCAGGCGGATGCCGATGTTGGCCCGATAGAGAAAATCTACATCGGCCCACAGGCGGATGCCGATGTTGGCCCGATAAGTTTGCCGCCCTCGGACCGATGTTGAGCCTACGGACAAAACTTACATCGGCCCGATGAACAAAACCTACATCGGCCCGCAGGAGGATGCCGATGTTGGCCCGATGGAGAAAAACTACATCGGCCCACAGGCGGATGCCGATGTTGGCCCGATAAGTTTGCCGCCCTCGGACCGATGTTGAGCCTACGGACAAAACTTACATCGGCCCGCAGGCGGATGCCGATGTTGGCCCGATAAGTTTGCCGCCCTCGGCCCGCTCTCGGGCCGCTGTAGGTGTGCTGGCTGGGAAATTTTCAAGTAATGTATGCAAAGTGACATGCATGGTTCAAACTGACTGTTAAAGAAATGTGCTAGAAACAAAGCATGGACTGTTATAAGGCATACAATCAAATCTTTCCAACAGTGTTGGCGGCTTAATTTGTGGAAGACACCAGTTGAAAGCCATGTTGTGGTGTTTTGGGACTAGCTGCTTAGCTAGGCAACACAAGTGTCTCCCATAACTGTCCTCAAAGAGTGTTGTATTAATATGTTAGCTACTACACTGTACATGATGTAACTGTAAAAAGTAGTCATAAAATATTTACAGCAAAACAAAAGTCATGGTTTTGGAGCAATGCTTTTAACAAAAACTAACCATTTCCAACTACAATTAAGACTATCATGCTAATGGTTTTATCAGAATTTTGTGTAAAAGTGGGAGAAAGGCAAACTCTCAATCAAGCGAACTGCTAAATCAGAATGGAAAAAGTTTTGTAAACAAAGGCAAAATATGTTGCATAAGTTGAGTTTAGACACAAACAGCATAGCCATGTCCTATTGGCCAGTATAGAAGTAGGCATTTACAAATAGATTTTCATTTGGTGAGCGAATATTGCCAGATTACAAACACTCATAGCATGGGGTTATCTAATAGTATGGTGCGGCCCATGAAATTAAGATGTGTTCAGCCAGTTTTCTTGCTAAACCACTGGTGTGATATTCTTGATTGTAATGGCAAATGATTATGTTTTAGATTGCATAGCCCAGGGATTGGTTTCCTGAAGCATTCATACAGCTCGAATCTTCATACAAATGTTCCAATTCATGAAATCTTTGTAGTCATATACAATTGTACACAACACTCTTTGTGTTTTCTACGATTGCTATGAGTTACGTAACCTTCGTCAAACGTCCACATTAATTCCTTTGTACAGTATGGATGCTTCGTGAAACCAGCTAGTGGCAACTAGTTGGGTCTAACATAGACGATGTGATTGGTGTGTTCTTCGGTTGCAGGACAGTATCGCGAAAACCAAGGTAGCCATTGGGAAAGTAGAGACTGATCTCAAAGGAGACATAATCTCAGAAGTGAGTTAATACAACCTTTTCGAGTCCTTCATAAGCTTGCATTCTTAGCTAGGCATGTCCCAGTAGAGGCATATGTTTCTTATTTCACAGTTGCGATGCAGATCTGCATTGGCGCTGTTAACTAAAGATTTTAAAATGACAATAACCTACATATGAACTCTGTGGCATACCATTTGCATATTGTTATCAAGAAGCTGAAGAAATGTGATCTGCCTATGAGAATGATTATACACATGAAATATGTTTATTACATGTGTTTATTACATTATGTTTATTACATTATGTTTATTACATGTGTTTATTACATTATGTTTATTACATGTGTTTATTACATTATGTTTATTACATGTGTTTATTACATTATGTTTATTACATGTGTTTATTGCATTTTATGTTTATTACATGTGTTTATTACATGTGTTTATTACATTATGTTTATTACATGTGTTTATTACATGTGTTTATTACATTATGTTTATTACATGTGTTTATTGCATTTTAATAAGGTTTCAAATAGACTTGAAAATGTGTTTTCTGCTGCCTAGATTTGGAAGTGAAAAGTAAGCCTCTTGCCTAGCACTTGGTTTTAATTGCACGGCAAGCGGGACACGGGCTCTCTGTAAAACTTTTATTTTTTAGTAGTTGGTTTATGGATTTTGTGTAACACAAAATTGATCGGTCAGTTGGAAAAAAAATAGTACCATAGTGGCCAAATGTATTCAGATTCTCAGCTGTCCGGATACATATACCATATGTCCTGACGTCATGTCCCAATAATTAAACTACCCTTTATTTACGCCACTAGACAACATTCTTAACTATTTTTTTCTATGCCAATCCATTCAGTTCAATCATTCCACATCATTCCATCTACAA
>BSQZ01000054.1:3026930-3109430 GCA_033239005.1 Lamellibrachia satsuma
ACAAACATACATTCATACATACATACATACAAACAAACATACATACATACATACATACATACATACCAGCATACATACATACATACATACATACATACATACATACATACATGCATACAAACATACATGCATACATACCAACATACATACATACAAACATACAAACATACATACATACAAACATACATACATACATACATACATACATACATACATACATACAAACATACATACATACATACATACATACATACATACATACATACATACATACAAACATACATACATACATACCAACATACATACATACATACATACAAACATACATACATACATACATACATACATACAAACATACATACATACATACATACATACATACATATATACATACAAACATACATACATACATACATACAAACATACATACATACATACATACATACACTTGCTGGATTATAGTAAGATTATTATAGCATTTTCCGTTGTTGAAGAGCAATTAGTATTGATTAGAAGAGCAATTACTAGCTTGGGAGTTTGACAGCTTGAGACATGTTTGACAACTTGGGAGTTTGGAAGAAGGATGTTAACAGTTTGGAAATTTGATAGTGGGTTGTTGACAACTTGGGAGTTTTATAGTGGCAGTTTGGCAACTTGGGAGTTTGGAAATAGGATGTTAACAGTTTGGGAATTTGATAGTGGGTTGTTGACAACCTGGGAGTTTGATAGTGGGTTGTTGACAACTTGGGGTTTGTTATAATTGTTTTTGTTTGTGCAACGTCTGTGTCCATCAACAGGAAGTATGACCCGATGGCAATAAAGGAACTGGTAGAACCGCCTGATGAGATAGAAGGAGACCTCGGCATGGACATACACATGTGGCTCTACATGACCTTTATGGACATGATGTCTCCATTCAATGAAGCCGCTGATTATATTTTGGGATTTCTTGGAAATTCAACCCCATCGGATGGGCAGAAACAGCCGGCTGATCCAAAATCTACTCCTCTCCCACCCACAGACAAAATGCTGGAGTCGTTGGGCACTAAACCCAGATCTCTTTCCAGGTCAGTTTATCACCAACGCATAAATCAAATCAGAATAATTTTTCTAGTCCCAAAGATGTGTCCCAGTGGGCAATATGTAAATGTGTAAAATAAAATTACAATTTTATGTATGGCGCAGGAAACTCATTACTGCCCAGGTGCTGAATAACAATGAACACAAGGTGCATCATTGCATTGTGTTCTTCAAATACATACCTGAACACATAATATTGAGTATGACAGTAGTTGTATTTTTTCTTCATGAGATATTAGAGTGTCGTGTATCACTGTCGTTTCTCCCCTAATCAGCCTAAGACTGGTGAAATGGGATGAAGCAGGCTGGATGCAGAACGTTGCTACACCTGTACTTGGCCTTCCCATCACATCCTGGGCCAGCACAATGGATATGTCAAGAATACTCCACAATGAGGTGTTCCATCCTGTTATAGCTTATCCAAACCTTAAGGTCATCCAGCAGGCTGCTTGGTGACTGCACGCAGCCTGTCTCATGATGCATACATGGCAGAGTTTCTTTCTGAAGGGGAGGAGATCCATGGGTTGGTACGCACTGCCAACGCTCCTGCGATAGAGCTGCCAGGCATTCTGGATGGCAACATCCAACAGATAAGCAAACACTGATCACTTCCTGGAATGGATGCAGATGCGGTATTTCCCAACGTTTTGGTCCAGTCAGTCAATTTCTCCAGTGTATGTTTTCTTGTACTCTTTGGTTGCGTTTGGCTGTTGAACCTTCATGTGCCTTATCTGTGCTTTGGACCACCTTACTGCCTCACGGGAAGGAGTCCACTGCAGTTGGACATGATCTTGACAACAATGCCGTCATGCCAGCGATTGACATAGCCCCGCTGTGTATGTCAGGTTGGTAAGCCATGACTCCACATTCCTTCTTTTTGAGCTGATCAGCTGGTTGGTTTAGACAGTTACCGATACAGTTGACCCTTACATGACCGTCTTGTTTACCTTCGGTATTGATCGTGTAGGTAGAACTTCCGCTGGCTGCCACAGCTATAACCTCCTTGATACCACACTGTTGGATTACAGTGGCCTCAGCAACAGTTGTCTACCAGTTGTCTACCAGTCTACCATCACCCGTTGTCCTTATCTGTCCACGTACTGTCTGAAGGATTCATGTGAAAGGATTTGGGGAGGTACACGGCCATTTCCCAATTAGGTTGGCATATTATGCTATATATTGCCTGTAGAAAGCAAGATATTGGTGATAGCTTGAACGCTTGCTTGGTGCATTCGGACAAGAAACAGGGACAAAACAAAGTCTTGTCACCCTATGTGGATAAACAATGCCAGACCTCTCATGCCTGGCGTTCTATACTTAGGACAGCATGACCCCTTGTAGCCTTTTCACAATCTACACATGAATTGAGGGATATCTGTTGTGTATTTTACCAATGCAGTCTGTAAATAGAAATGCCAAGGATTATTTTATGTGAGAACTGGAACTCACTTTCTGCAAGACATCATTTAATAAGAGAGAATTGGAGCAAAACCCATACTTTGAACTTGGCTTTACTGATGTCCATATAATATAAACACCATATTATGCTCATAAAATGTGGTCTGGAAGCTTCCTTTAGTTATATAAATAGCCATAACATATTCAGAATTAGTGCTGTTATCTCGGGAATCAAAGTAAACTGGATGTCCTATATTTAGGACACCAGGATTAAATTGGCTAAGACCAAATCTGTCGTGGGAGCCACCTGGGTGTTACTTTCTATGTTTCATTTAAATCTTATTTTGTTCAACTAATTTCACAAACTGTAATACTATTTTTGCAGCATCACTCCAGAATATAAAATATAATATCACAATTTTAATACAATGTAGCTAGTATAAACTTATTGAATGATGCTGGGTTATATGCTATGCATGAGTTGCTTCAGAATGTTTTATCTACTTATCTAAATTACAATATGTTTTGACAGATGACAATTAATTTTGAAATTTTACTAGCAGCATGTAAGCAGCCTAGTTATGTCAACAAAAATACCATAAGATCATAGGTGTGATTTATCCACTGGATTGTACATGATACTGTTTTCCCCCACACACAAGCACGCTCGCACGCACGCATGCACAGTCGTTCCGTACTAATTTCAGTAGCCTTAGAAAACACGGCTCTATATATGTGTTTACATGCATGTCCCAGTAGATAAAACAAATATGAAAAAAATAGATATTGGATTTTTTTATAATTTTTTCCACTTTTCTCATGATAAAGGTTATAACCATTGACCTCTCTGTTTCAGCAAGAATAAAAGCTGGTTGTCTTTACCAGGGACATCTACTCATGGTGCTGTTTAATAATATACACACCTTCCAAGTCTCCTAATATGGCGGGAGATCTTTCCTCCGGTATTCAAACAAAACGCTCCAACTTTTACTGTATGTTAGATTTTTTTTTTCCATTCAGTTTTATGTATATTGGCTTGGTTAAGTTTATTTACATACAAGTGTATAATATAATTTAATGAATTATGCAAGTAAATAAACTTACTAGAGACAAAAACCTGAAGGGCGAGGGAGATCTTCCGCTGTTTGCTTCTTGTGCCAACTTGGAAGGTCTGGATATAACACTACTGCCATCGCAGGCAGCTCGAGTTGAGGAACGGCAAAGTAAACCGACACACAAGACACTGAGCCCCGATAATTAATCTGTAATGCTGTTAGTCGATTGACAGAGGAATATTGAAAAGCGTCATTTGTGTGCCATGCTTTTCATTGGTTAACTTTTTACAGGACATTTCCACCAAGGTTGGGACATTGTGACACTCAATTTGTTAGTGCGCATAACATCTCAGTCGGTTAAACTTAACAATAATATCCATACAAAACATTACTTTTGTGACCTTTTTACGACATATTTTGTGACCGCTATATTTAGTATTAAAGACCAATCAATAAAATGTTTTTTACCAGGTGATTTGTTCTCTGATTAATTTTAAATAAACTTTGTACAATTTCTGATAACAGTACTGCAACAACACATTTAAATGAAATACAACACTGTCAATTGAGACGAACTTTGAGATAAAAAAACTAAGAGAATTTGGGTGTTGTAATTTCATCAAATCCCCAATTAGCTGCACGTCAGTTAACCAATGAAGATTGTTGTACATTTCCGTTAAAATAACTAATGTCAGTAGATTGTTGGAGCTGATGAATAGCAAAGTAAATCGATACAAAAGACACTGATCTCGTGCAAATGTTATATTTATTATGTGGTTAGTTGATTGACAAAAACACTGAAAAATGCACCGTTTCATGTCACACAAACTTTCGTACTTCCACATATTCTTGCAAGAATCCTGAAATCTAATGGTCTGGCCGCTTTCCTGTTACATTATTGGGGACGTAAGCTGGTACAGCATATTAAAACTACCGTATTCAACCTATTAAGCGTACATGCCCTATTGCCCTAATTAGTGTACACCCCTTTTTTAATCAGCATGATCCATAATTATTGTAATTTGACTAGTGTGGAACAACTGAAGTGTCGCCATCTGGTGTTGAGCAGTTGGCACCACTTTCAGTTCTACACTTAGAAAGTCACCAAATTACACCAATAGTGTTAAACGGTTACCTTATTGTCTAGAGATACACATTTTGACATTTTTCCATGGCCCAATTTTTTTGTTTAGAGTATTGTACGCTTAGATCAAATGCAGTACATCTGTTCAAACATCTTGGCCACCCAAATCTGTTGCACTGTACCACAAATGTTTGATATAATTTGACTTATCTGATTAGGGGTCATCCATAAAGTATGTCATGCTTCGGGGGTGAGGGTTCTATGGGCAAGCGTGACAAAGCGTTACGAGTGGGTGGGGGGTCTCTGGGCCAGCTTTACGTAACAATTTTTTTAATGTTGGCTCGTCTAGCTGTCAATATCTAAAAGATGTTTTTTGGTATATTTCAAAGTATTTCAATGACAAAACCAGCATCATGGGGGTCTTTGTTAAAATGAATGTAATTATAGAATGAGTATACATGCCAGTGTTACAAAGCTTTACAAGGGGGTGGGGGGTCTCAAAAACGTCAAAAAATAGTGTGACCTACTATATGGATGGCCCCTTAATTTTAATGTTTCTATTTGCATATTGTCAAATTGCAAGGTCAATAAACAGACAAGGGTCAATTTATATTTCTTTATTGTTTTTCATTAAACTATACTTGGGAGGTGAAGATGTTTGAATAGTATATTTTATATGATATGGATTTATTATAAAAATGATCAAGCTTTGTATTTTTAATGAGATTTTAATGTCGTTTTCATTATATTTAGGATTTTTACCTAATTTAATCATTACGATTTAAAAATTATTTAATCCAATCTGATTCCGACATCCCAAACCTGACGTAATATCATTTAAAGGAAGAGTCCAACACATATTCAATTTGTAAATAAATCTTATTTATATTCCTATTATAAATTTTTTATTTGCGAGTGTTTGTTACAATTTAATAATAATCACCATTCTAGAGCCAGTCCATTTAAAAGTCACATAAGGGGCATGTAGCCAGTAGATAATCATTGGCAGTATTAGATTTTTGGTCAATGTTACCACAAATATACCTTTTAAGGTTTTTTTTGGGCACAAATATTGGCTTTGAAACATAATGAAGACATCAGAAACAAATTACTGCAAAAGTGTGTTACTGCTACTGTGCTTATTATCATAAATTATGCAATGACATTAAACACCCTGGGAATTACCTGGATAATTTACAAAAAGAAAATATTTTATCTAGATACTAGGCCAAGGGCAGCAGTGAGAACTTAACTTTAATTGGCTGTGGACTGTTTTCGCTGGTCGGACGGGTAATGATAGGCATTTCCTTGAATTGCTATTTCATTTTGGGCAGCTTCCAACAGTCATGATCAGTCAAGACAGAAAGTGGGACAAAGTACAAAAGATTCGGCATATTTCCATAATATTGTGTAGTATATATACCAGGGGTAGTACTACCACCCTTGGTTCGCGGGGATGCCCTGGTGGGCCTCTGTCTCCTCCTTGGGGTAACAACCACCCTCGGTTCGCGGGGATGCCCCGGTAGGCCTCTGTCTCCACCTTCGGGTAACAACCACCCTTGGTTCGCGGGGATGCCCTGGTGGGCCTCTGTCTCTTCCTTGGGATAACAACCACCCTTGGTTCGTGGGGATGCCCTGGTGGGCCTCTGTCTCCACCTTCGGGTAACAACCACCCTTGGTTCGCGGGGATGCCCTGGTGGGCCTCTGTCTCTTCCTTGGGATAACAACCACCCTTGGTTCGCGGGGATGCCCTGGTGGGCCTCCGTCTCCACCTTGGGATAACAACCACCCTTGGTTCGTGGGGATGCCCTGGTGGGCCCCTGCCTCCTCCTTGGGGTAACAACCACCCTTGGTTCGCAGGGATGCCCTGGTGAGCCTCTGTCTCTTCCTTGAGATAACAACCACCCTTGGTTCACGGGGATGCCCTGGTGGGCATCTGCCTCCTCCTTGGGGTAACAGCCACCCTTGGTTCGCGGGGATGCCCTGGTGGGCCTGTCTCTTCCTTGGGATAACAACCACCCTTGGTTCGCGGGATGCCCTGGTGGGCCTCTGTCTCCACCTTAGGATAACAACCACCCTTGGTTCACGGGGATGCCCTGGTGGGCCTCTGTCTCCACCTTGGGATAACAACCACCCTTGTTTCGCGGGGATGCCCTGGTGGGCCTCCGTCTCCACCTTGGGATAATAACCATCCTTGGTTCACGGGGATGCCCTGGTGGGCCTCAGTCTCCACCTTGGGATAACAACCACCCTTGGTTCGCGGGGATGCCCTGGTGGGCCTCTGTCTCCACCTTGGGATAACAACCACCCTTGGTTCGCGGGGATGCCCTGGTGGGCCTCTGTCTCCACCTTGGGGTAACAACCACCCTTGGTTCGCAGGGATGCCCTGGTGGGCCTCTGTCTCCACCTTGGGATAACAACCACCCTTGGTTCGCGGGATGCCCTGGTGGGCCTCTGTCTCCTCCTTGGGATAACAACCACCCTTGGTTCGCGGGATGCCCTGGTGGGCCTCTGTCTCCTCCTTGAGATAACAACCACCCTTGGTTCGCGGGATGCCCTGGTGGGCCTCTGTCTCCTCCTTGGGATAACAACGGGAAGTTCATCCTAAAAATTAGTGGGAGGTGGGATGTTGGATTAAAAAAAAAACAGATGGGAGGTTGGCCCCAAAAACAGGTGGAAGATGGGGGTTAACCCCATAACATGTAGAAGATGGAACGTTGCCACACCCCCTCACTGATAAGTGCATTACTCCATTAAGCATGACAATGGTAAAGGAAAATATAAGTAATCATAAATGGCCGAACTGAATGGAAGAAGAATGCCTGGACACTTACACATTTACAGTGTTATATATGTTACACTGTTACACATGAGTGCTGAACAATTAATTGAAACAGCACCGTATAAAGCATCCATTATCATTTTACTGCATTAAATGTGTTGATATGTTGGTTACGAACCCATAATAATAAATACATTATCGAACGATAATGGGTTTTATAATACACTCAATACAACATTCTGAAACAACTAGTGCATAAAACCCAGTATCGTTCAATAAGTGTATAGTACTATTATGGTCCTATTTCAAGCAAAATCTATCATTCCCTTGCAGTATAGCACAGCTACTGTAATGTAAGGTTATTCCACTGGTGCCCCTTGGGATGGCCATGGTGCCCCGTGGGGTGGCCATGGTGACCCTGTACAAAGTCAGTAGGCACAGTTGATCCTTGAAGCTTCGAAGGAATTGTTTGAACCATTGGCCATTTCGATCACAGTACAGAAAGTCACCAAAGTCAAATGAGACATGGAGCACAAAACAGCCACATCTACCAGTAACTAGATACAAAATTACTGTATGGTAAACCATAATCTCATACCTTTTCACTAGGCACCACACACCACTAAGTTGTAACCATAAAGTAGCATGCTATCACATATGCTGGTTCCATGCACATGGACCAATCCCCAATATTGGTGCATGCGACCTGTGTTGTAATCTTGGTGGCGATTGGCTCATCGGCTTCATTGATTGATTGGTTGTTATTTTGGGAGTTAATGTGCATCACATTTATTCATTTAGTTACTGTCACCTTCTGTCAAGTCGATAATGAATATGGCTTCGGTGTGGATGATGTCAAACATGTTTATGTATTCAAAGAAATGACATATTCAAGGAATTCTTTTTTGCATAGACCTGAACAGGAAGGGGTAGTTACCTACTATAAAAAATACACCTATGCTACTTGTACCACACGCACGCACGCACACACACACGCACGCACACCCCACACACACACACACACACACACACACTATGGGCCATCTTAAAACATTGAAAAAACTGTTGGCAAAACATGCAAAATAAACATCAACATTAATAATAGATTAAACCCAACATAAATTATATTGTTTATGTACTTGTATTGGCATCGTGTTGGCATTACATTTCAGTTAGAAGTTGACATTTTCACTATTTTGAGCTTTCACCCTAATCAGTCATGATGCGACATTAAAATAAATATAATTAAACATCACAAACCCAACGCATTATGACATGACAGTGGAGATGACAACATGCATGTATGTTCCGTATGTATACAATTCCAATATTTCAGTTTATCTACAACTGTCTTAGGGGATGATCTCAACACACGATGAATGACAATTCATGAAAGTGATGACCTTTAACCCTGGACCACTTCCAACCCCGCTACATGAAACGTTGAATCACATCAACTTTTGGCAACTTCATATTTGCCAGATGACACTTCAGCCGTCAGCTTGAAGTCAGCACCCTTATGAATTGTGAAAAATATTTTTTGGGGAAAAATACATCAATGAACAACACTAAGCAAAACAACTGCCAAACCCCGCCATGAAGCCAATTTTGTGTAGAATCGTACATCAATATCTTGAGATCATCCCTTATTGCTTCATAATAATTACCAATTATGCAAATTTACACATATATCCTTGGAAAGCACATAATATTAAGGTTACACAGATAATTATACTGGGCTATTATTTAATGATCAACATCCCTAGAGCCAGTATAGCTGCATGAAAGACGGATACAATGTCCAAAGAATCCAACAATGCAGAACACACACACTTGGATCAATCATCAGTTTTTAACTAACATTTTAATTTTTATGCCCTCCCTTACACCCATGTTTTAACACAATACTGTCCTAGGTGTTCTTGCCCATTGCTGTGAAGCCGTCCACAGCTTGCGTTGTAGCCTAATGAAGTGTCATCATAGAAACGCACGAATTCAACTCGACAACTTCAACACCACGAGAAGAACGGTGCTCGCTTGGCGAACCGCTGTGTGAATGTCTCTGTGCTGGTCGTACGCTGCCGCCCCTTACCATATGTCTGTTTGCTGCGCTCCATGATGACGACTGGCATCTGGACAAGCTTCACGGGCGACTTGCCTTCCTTGAGGGCCTGGGTAAGGTTAAGGATCTACAACAAATGTGGGGTATTGATATGGTAACAATGCATGGTTGATTTAATGTATGTATGTGGCAATAGTTATGCATATATTTGTGACTAACAAAGCCGAAGACGATATAATCAGTAAAAATGTTAATTCTTACACAGAACTTAATCAAGTCCTTGGGACAGTTCAAAGTGCTTTGCACTTCACCCCCGGCAAACATTTTATTCTAAAGTTGGATGGATGAAAATATAAAGAAATGAAGAGAAAGACAGCATGCCATGTAGAAAAGACCAACGGGGAAGGAAACGAATAGATTTATTGGACAGATTGAAAAAAGAATAAAAATATAAAGAAATGAAGAGAAAGACCGCATGCCATGTAGAAAAGACCAACGGGGAAGGAAACGAACAGGTTCATTGGACAGATTGAAAAAAGAATAAAAATATAAAGAAATGAAGAGAAAGACAGCATGCCGGGTAGAAAAGATCAACAGGGAAGGAAACGAACAGGTTTATTGGACAGATTGAAAGAAAGATGAAAATATAAAGAAATGAAGAGAAAGACAGATTGCTGGGTAGAATGGAGAACCTAAGGACATGACACATGAAGATTTCCCAGTATGATTTTGTTCAACAGCGCACACATATTTACGATATGGTAGTTGGTATGTCAACAGTTTGCATCATATTAAATTTTTTATGAAAATTACTTAAATGTGTGTACCATATTCGACCTATTAAGTGTACATGCCCTAATTAGCATACATCCCCATTTATTTTTAATCAGCAGTATCCATAATTATTGTAATTTGACTAGTGTGGAACAAATGAAAAGTATCGCCATCTGGTGTTAAATAGTTGGCACAACTTTTCAGTTGTTCTACACTTGTCACCAAATGACACCACTAGTGTTAAACAGTTACCTTATACTATAGAGAAAACAATTTTGGTGTAGTCATAAGAACAGATTCCTTGGTATTTTTCCATGGCCCAATTTTTTTCAAGCGTATTGTATGCTTACTACGTCGAATATGGCATATGAATGGCAGAGTATTCCAGCATGTAGTTGATGTGTTGTGTCAGCGCGTGTGCGTGACAAACCCTGACCCCACTCGCCTGTCCTCTCATTACAGTGTGTGTGTGCGTGCGTGCGTGTGTGACAAACCCTGACCCAACTCACCTGTCCTCTCATTACAGACATCTGCTTCTCAAATATGTTCTTGTCAAAGCCTTTGTCCGTCTGAAAAACACAACTGAAGCTACAGTACATGACAACAGGGTATAGTCACGGAGATTTCCGGATACATTATTGCACATATTGTCATGTGTAGCACTTCTTGACAATAATGGTAGCAGTAATTCAAATCTGGCACATTTCTGGTTGAAATTTATTGTTTACTAAAAATTTTGCACAAATCAAACATTCCCATGGTATAGCATACACACCATAGCAATAAAATTGCACTTTGAAGCAAGAAGCGTTTTCATAGGTTAATCAGCCTACAGCATTCAGATTAAGTTTGAGTGTCCCATCTATCAGGCTTCAAAATATACTTACATCAAATGAAATCCAATAGCATTTGTGCTTCAACCACTATCACATTGTCATTTGTGCTTCAACCACTATCACATTGTCATTTGTGCTTCAACCACTATCACATTGTCATTTGTGCTTCAACCACTATCACATTGTCATTTGTGCTTCAACCACTATCACATTGTCATTTGTGCTTCAACCACTATCACATTGTCATTTGTGCTTCAACCACTATCACATTGTCATTTGTGCTTCAACCACTATCACATTGTCATTTGTGCTTCAACCACTATCACATTGTCATTTGTGCTTCAACCACTATCACATTGTCATTTGTGCTTCAACCACTATCACATTGTCATTTGTGCTTCAACCACTATCACATTGTCATTTGTGCTTCAACCACTATCACATTGTCATTTGTGCTTCAACCACTATCACATTGTCATTTGTGCTTCAACCACTATCACATTGTCATTTGATGCACACAATAAAATATGTATGTTATCATGATTTTTACATAAATTTGAAACAAATCCGTACAAAAACAGGATACGATCACCTCCCAAAATTAAGAAGATCCATATCGCATATGGGACAACCATACTATATATAATAATAGAAGTATTTATATACCACCTGATCTATCAAGATTGCTCTCAGGCGTTTATATACATGCAATCATAACTTATTAAAATATTATTAGTTAAATAAAAAATAAATATATTAATTATATTAAAAACAATGCGAATAATAAATATTCTAAAATACAGTCCAAATAAATAATATATAATAAAAACATTAATGCACACTATATATGTAATAATAAAATAATAATAAATGCATATACAAATTTTCATAAAAAAGAATATCATAAAAGCTACTGTAAAAGATGTGTTTATAAGTGTTCTAAAAGTGTGACAGATCTGGTCATGTGACGGATCTGATCATTTGTGGCCCAACTTACAAGGCCGTTAACTGACCTTGAACAGTTCGTAAATGTCATCGCACAGATCTTGAACAAAGTCATGGCTTGACAACAGGGGGTAGAGGTGTTCCCTCGTCTCGTCCGAGAATGGTTTCTTTGCCTGTGGAAGCCATGCCCAATGGTACGGGTCTGGAACAGCAGGGGAACGAAACATCCCATTTATCAGACCTGTTGTCTCCCATTTCTGGTACGAGAGACCTCCGAGTGTGGTACTCATAATAATCAAACACAGTATTTATATAGCACCACAATCACTGAGTGCTCTATGGCACTGAACAATAACCTAAAAATAAATACATATATAACATCACATTAATACATCTAAATGAATTCATGGAATTAAATTGCTAAAATGATAAATTAAGTTAAGGGCAATACAACTAAAAGTATACACTGAATTAAATAGTTATAATAAACATAAATAATTATCAGTACACTAATTGTAAATGTTTATGCACAGAACATTCATGGTTGTTATAAAAACAGTCAGATTAACAAACGTTTGCTCATTCAAATTATTAAGGTATACTTTCAATCATAAATCCGATGTTCCTAAAATTACAATGGGAAAAATGCCTTTAATGAAATACTGGCATAGCAAACAATTATAAGTAATGACAGTTTGGAAGGAACGACAATTGTTTAATAACTATAGAAGCTTCATCTATTAGTGATAAAGCATACTTAAGATATCATATTCTTATTGAAATGGACCCTAGTTTCTAGAATGTCAATCGATGTACAAGAGCAAGACTTGGGGATGGTCTCGAAACAACATGAAATTGGTTTCATGGGGGGAGGGATTTTAGCCGTTTTGCTTAGCATTATACGTTGATGTATTTTTCCAAAAATCTTTGTTTATTTTCCGATCACAGTTCATAAGGTCACCGTTCGCAAGGGTGGCGACTTCGAGCACAGTTTTGCGTTATGACGGCTGAATATACAAATGGTATGCAATGGTTACAGGCATGAAGAACAAGGCAATTTTCACAGGTGCCACAGGTCAATGTAATTCAAAGTTTCATGGGGGTGGGGGGTCCAAGGTTAAATTACATTGGTTTGTGTAGTGCGGTATACATTGATGTTTTGAGGTGATCCCTTGAAGAGATTTTAAAAGCCAGTGAAATGGAAGCTGGCCAGACTAGCATTTTCCACATGAATAGCACAATCAATATGACAATTCAGCAGAAACCATTAGCTTCATTCATTCAATCGTATCCTCTTTCGAGGTAGCTAGCAGATTTGACTGAGCCACGTCATGGACGCTACTGCAGTGATCCATGACAGATGGAGTCCACAGTAGGTTACACATTTACCCCCTGTGTGGGAGCTTTTACTTCCCCTGGCACAGACACCATATAGAAAGGACCAACGGCTTTTAGTGTCTCTTCTGAAAGAACCCGGCAATATGGAATGACCAAAATTGCCCAAGTTTTGAAGCGGCAGAACCCAGTCACCTCGACCGACAGTCCATCACTACCACACACCCACCACCGTACGCTGAAAGTACTGCATCTCAATGTCACTCAATCAATCACCTTGTTGAAAAAAGTTCTGCACATTTGTTTTTCCTTTGTTACTCGAATAATTAGAATTACTCATTTCACATTGACCAATGTATTCACGACAAACAACTCGGTCTAAGGAATGCAAATTATTCAATAGATAGACCTGACACAGGATTTAGGGTGGGATCAACAATATGACTAAAAGGAAGAATGCCATAAAATTAACCACTCGATAGACAATGTGCATTAGCACTTGATTTTATGATGACCCGCAACCAATTCTTAGCCAATAGGTGTCGTACATGTTATGAGTATTGTTTCAATGATGTCACAAACATAATGCATTGACATCACAAACATATCACAATAATGTCACAAGCATATCGCAATGATGTCACAAACATATCACAATGACTTCACACACATACATAATATTCACACACATCAGAACTAGTGTTGTGATGACTCGCAACCATGGTTTTATTATCATACGTCTTGTGAATATTGTCTATTAAGTACTGCATAATAACAAATCTAAAATATTACCAAGTAGCACTGATATAATTCTGAGCTTTCTGTATTAATGTGAATTCCTGTTCTAACGTATTTACATAAACGGTTGTTAATTACATTAGATACTACACAGTGAGTATGCATGAAGTAGCGTTTCCGGTAAACTTACATGCCCGCCACTCGTCTGGATGTTTGTAGGGAAACGCTAACCCATTGTCTATCGCAGCTATCGTGATTACAGGCCGCTTTATAAGGCTGAAGTCATTCTGTAGGAAAACAGGAGACAAATGGTTAACGGCATGATACAATGTGACAACATGATAATCAATACTAGTTTAAGGTTAATGCTACAGGTATGACTTAGTCGGACTCTCTCTCCCTGTAATCACACTCTATTCCAGTGTCAGATGGGTGTGGATAGTCCCCTTCCCAGGGTTCATTAACCCTGACTGGGAATAGGTTCAAATAACAGGTGTCATGCTAATGTGACAAGATTCCAACAAGATTGCCATACAAGGCAAAGGCCCAGATGGCAAGTGGACAAGGAAGCCATTGGCTTATCGATTTGTAACTCGCCTTCCTGATATGTGTCAGTCAACCTTGTTTTTAGACATATTCATGCTGCTAGCAGTTACACAATCTGTAGATAATGTGTTCCATTCATCGAATGTCCTGTGTGAGAAAGAGTACTTCCAGATGTCCAATCTACAGTGATCCTTTACTAATGTTACCTCAAGTCCTCTAGTTCTATTATCTTTCTTGAGTGAAAAAAAATTGCTATCAATATTTCCATACACATTCAATATCTTAAAAACTTCAGTTTGATCTCCTCTTAACCGTCTTGTCTTTAGGGTTGTTACTTGTTAAACCACATTTTTTCAGGCGTTCTTCATAACTAAGGTCTCTTAGTTCTGGAATAATTTGAGTTGCTCTGTTCTTCTATATCCTTCTTACAATATAGTCTCCAAGCTTGTATACAGTACTCCAAATGAGGCATAACTATTGCTTTATACGGAGGTATAATTAGCTTTTTACCTTGTATATTATATCTCTCCTAACCAACCCAAGAATTTGATTACCCTTTGAAGCTGCAATACCACACTGCTTCGAAACTTTTATATCAACACTTATTGTTACTCCTAAGTCCTTTTCTTTTATGGCAATACAGTGTACCTAGAAACGTATCTCCCATTTTATGGTTTACGTCCAAGTTCCTGTGTCCTGTACGGAGGCATTTACATCTCCCAAAATTTTTTTGTATTAATAACATGGGAGCTGAATAACAATGGTAATTGAAATTTCTTGAATATAATAGTAAAGCATAATAGGACATTTATAATTGCCAATCTTTACAACACATCTCTCAGTCAAATCAGATTATAATAACAAAACATATATACTGTGTAAATCCTCGGAGAATTGAGCTCAGAGGAGAAACAAACTAGAGTCACTAAGCATATCATGAACAAGGACGCGCAGATGTCTAAATAAACTAGACCTTCTTTTTTGAGTGGCACAAACAAAAGTGTGGGTTGACATAGAGGAGATCAAACTGCAGTTTTTCAAATACTGTACGGCTATAAATATATTCATAAAACTATTCATAAATATATTCACAAAACTAGAGAGCATGAAGTATATAAGGAAGAACTCATTTTCAACAATGACGACATTATCGAAGCAAACTACATGCTGACTGTGTGAACATTTTGAAGAAATGAATTGTCATCTGTAAATGTTTCTGAACTCTGATAAGTCAACGGCTTCCCTGCCCACTTGTTACCTGAAGCTTTTTTGTCAGCAATCCTGTTAAATCTACAGACATTGCCTTCTCGCAAATGTTGTCCTGCATAAACTGGCAATTCTCTCAGTTAAGAGTCTAACACTCTACAGCTGAAGTACAGCATGAAGCATGTATTGGTTAATTAAATTATTACACGACCCAATATGATTGTCTGCAATCAATATGCAGAGGAACCTCACTATTACGGTCTCCCTCGGGACTGGATCAAAATGACCTGAATAGCGAGGTAGCAAGGTGACCATGATGTTGATGATAGTTTATTTTAGTAATTGTGATACATACAAGTAATACATATATACACATGATAATCACATAATTATATCACAATCTCTATAAAAAGAGGGTGTACAGACACAAGTGTCTAATTTTCTCTCAACAATACATTTGTTCAACGTTTATTCAAGGGTTAAGAATTTACGGGATTAATGTCCTATATTTTACTGTTATGGAAATAATTTGGGACTGTCCCTGGGTGACCATAATGGCGGGGTGATTGTATTACCACGGTGACCTTAAAGCAAGGTTCGACTGTAAATAAATAAGTTGGGGCTAACGCTACAAACAGTTACTCACCTCTCCACTCGATTCATCAATCTCGGGTTTCTCGTACTTTATTAACCAATTATCATTGCCTCGGTCTAAAACATAGAAGTAAATGAAAGTAAACATTAACAATGACCATTTATTTTAAACATGAACTCTAGAAAATGCGAGGAACTGTTGGAGCCCGCCTGTGTGATCAATGAGAGAGAGAGAGGCAGAAAGTGAGGGAGACAGAGATACCTAGAGAGCAAGAGTGAGAGAGACAGAGATACCTAGAGAGCAAGAGTGAGAGCGACAGAGATACCCAGAGAGCAAGAGTGAGAGAGACAGAGATACCCAGAGAGCAAGAGTGAGAGAGACAGAGATACCCAGAGAGCAAGAGTGAGAGAGACAGAGATACCTAGAGAGCAAGAGTGAGAGAGACAGAGATACCTAGAGAGCAAGAGTGAGAGAGACAGAGATACCCAGAGAGCAAGAGTGAGAGAGACAGAGATACCTAGAGAGCAAGAGTGAGAGAGACAGAGATACCTAGAGAGCAAGAGTGAGAGAGACAGAGATACCTAGAGAGCAAGAGTGAGAGAGACAGAGATACCCAGAGAGCAAGAGTGAGAGAGACAGAGATACCCAGAGAGCAAGAGTGAGAGAGACAGAGATACCTAGAGAGCAAGAGTGAGAGAGACAGAGATACCTAGAGAGCAAGAGTGAGAGAGACAGAGATACCCAGAGAGCAAGAGTGAGAGAGACAGAGATACCTAGAGAGCAAGAGTGAGAGAGACAGAGATACCTAGAGAGCAAGAGTGAGAGAGACAGAGATACCTAGAGAGCAAGAGTGAGAGAGACAGAGATACCTAGAGAGCAAGAGTGAGAGAGACAGAGATACATAGAGAGCAAGAGTGAGAGAGACAGAGATACCCAGAGAGCAAGAGTGAGAGAGACAGAGATACCTAGAGAGCAAGAGTGAGAGAGACAGAGATACCTAGAGAGCAAGAGTGAGAGAGACAGAGATACCCAGAGAGCAAGAGTGAGAGAGACAGAGATACCCAGAGAGCAAGAGTGAGAGAGACAGAGATACCTAGAGAGCAAGAGTGAGAGAGACAGAGATACATAGAGAGCAAGAGTGAGAGAGAGATACCCAGAGAGCAAGAGTGAGAGAGACAGAGATACCTAGAGAGCAAGAGTGAGAGAGACAGAGATACCTAGAGAGCAAGAGTGAGAGAGACGGAGATACCTAGAGAGCAAGAGTGAGAGAGACGGAGATACCTAGAGAGCAAGAGTGAGAGAGACGGAGATACCTAGAGAGCAAGAGTGAGAGAGACAGAGATACCTAGAGAGCAAGAGTGAGAGAGACAGAGATACCTAGAGAGCCAGAGTGAGAGAGACAGAGATACCTAGAGAGCCAGAGTGAGAGAGACAGAGATACCTAGAGAGCAAGAGTGAGAGAGACAGAGATACCTAGAGAGCCAGAGTGAGAGAGACAGAGATACCTAGAGAGCCAGAGTGAGAGAGACAGAGATACCTAGAGAGCCAGAGTGAGAGAGACAGAGATACCTAGAGAGCCAGAGTGAGAGAGACAGAGATACCTAGAGAGCCAGAGTGAGAGAGACAGAGATACCTAGAGAGCCAGAGTGAGAGAGACAGAGATACCTAGAGAGCCAGAGTGAGAGAGACAGAGATACCTAGAGAGCAAGAGTGAGAGAGACAGAGATACCTAGAGAGCAAGAGTGAGAGAGACAGAGATACCTAGAGAGCAAGAGTGAGAGAGACAGAGATACCTAGAGAGCAAGAGTGAGATAGACAGAGATACCTAGAGAGCAAGAGTGAGATAGACAGAGATACCTAGAGAGCAAGAGTGAGAGAGACAGAGATACCTAGAGAGCAAGAGTGAGAGAGACAGAGATACCTAGAGAGCAAGAGAGGAAGACAAGTGATGAAAGATGGCAACCAGAAAATACTTTATATATTTTACTGGATATATATACAATATATATACAATATATATACAATATATTTACAATATACGCAAACATGTTTTCCAGTCTTATAGTGTTGAAAGTTGATACTACGTCAAGCTATGGAAACAGTTTAAAGTCTTCCCATTTGTAAATAATTCAACGCAGTGGAATCAAATTCGCTTGCTCCCTGCCAATATCTGGCTTCATCTCATGTTAGAGACGTCACTAGTTTTAGCTATTACAAATTTACATTATGTTTTCAGTAGACATTCTTTACAACTATGTATCGTTATGTATGACAATGCGTATTGCATCATGGCTTCGTGTATAGTTACAGCCCTAGAAGATACAAGCAGCAGAAACAAGAGGCTGGTTAAACGAGGAGAAAATTAAAACTAAGACAGAAGGAAATCCAGAAAAGCTAGGTGGGGATTTGAGAAAATGGCAGAAGGGAATGACAAATGAAAACACGTACTGTTAGTTAAGAGGAGAGATACATGAGACAACATTATATTAAAGTGACTTTTGTCTACGAAAACCTAAAAAATATTAAATAATCATCAATTCTGCTCACAAAATGTGCATACATACAAAATGGAACAGAACGAATGAATGGGACAAATTATCTAGATTGTGTAACTACCAGCAGCGTGAATATGTTTAGAAACAAAATTGACAAATATCTCAGAAGGGCGGGTTACACATAGGTGAAAAATTATTGGACTATCAATAAGCCAATGGCATCCTTGTCCACTTGCCATCTGAGTATTTTGCCTTGGATGGCAATCTTGTTAAAAATAGATAATTTAATAAATAAAGCTGTATTTTTTCTGTTCATTACTACAATTATGGTGTGCTTACTACATATTACAGCCAACCAGATCTACCTCACCAGTAGTTATAACCAGATCTACCTCACCAGTAGTTATATTTACATTTGTTGACTGCCTAAAGGAAGATGTCAGACTGGAGACAGTAGCTGCAAACAGTAATGATGGGCAGAGATGTCTGCAGACATATTGTTGGAGCCAGCAGAGTTCAGCCCCAGTGGCGGACACAGGTGAGTGAGTGGGTGGGTGGGTGGGTGGGTGGGTGAGTGAGTGAGTGAGTGAGTGAATGAGTGGGTCAGAGTCTGACATCACAATCTAATTATGAGCGTGTTCTCCATCAAGCTTCACCTTACCAACCACGTTTACACATAATGTATTACATTACTACATCTTTAAGCCGTTTGTAAAATGCCCACGAATGTGCACATCTCACCTGTGTTCCTAATTATGTAATCCAAGATGACTAGTTTCTCAAATTGTAACTGAAATTCTTGCTCTGTTGTTTCTGGGAGTGGGTTCGTCTCAAACTGCCGCAGCCAGTAGTCGGCATCCTTGTAGTCTCGCACAAACAACTGGAATGACCCAGCCTAGATAGGAAGACAACAGATAACCATGGTGATCTGACCTAATCTAGGTAGGTGTTTATGTGTGTGTGCATGCGTGCGTGTGTGCGTGCATGTGTGAATGCGTGCATGACTATGTGTGAGTCCATATACGAGTGTGCGTAAACATGTATATGCACATATTCTTGAGCATATATTGCACTGTTGCATTCATCAAACTTACAAAGAAAACAAGTCATGTAATTAAACTAAAACTCCTACATGAAATGTTCTCGAGAAAACAGGGGACTTGACGAATGATGGGCAAGAATAAAGTATAAAGCACTGTAAGATAAGATAACTGTAAGATAAGATAACTGTGCGACATTGTTGTGTGCACTAATTTGTACAGACAATTGAAACATGGCAGCCTGCACATAGATGACAAATTGTTGGACTCTCGACAAGCTAACTGCTTCCTTGTCCATTTGCCATCAAGAGCTTGTTGTCTTGGATGACAATTTGTTAAATCTTGTCTTGTGAAATCTTGGTAACACCAGTAAATGTCAATTATAAATCAGATGATGACACACAGGACAACAACACAGACTGTGTCATCTGAAAATCTGTCAGTGTCACCAAAACCTTTTTAAAGCCGAGCTTTCTCAATACAGACCAACACAGATCAATCAAGATATCTGATTATTGGAAAGCCCAATGTCAACGAGCTAAGGACGAGGATGCCACTAAGCTTATGTTAGCCAGTGGTCAAAGGTCTAACATGCATGCTAATGATTCTACGCACCAGACCATCTACTCATGCTACTACTACTATACCACTCTTGAGATGGCAACATTTTACCAACAATTTGTAGGATATGGACTAGGGTGGGGTAAGAAGTCTGGGGTAAGCGGAAAAGAATCCTTTGAGTATATATTGTGTTATTAATGATCTAGTTCGTTATCTTAGTTAAATTTTGTGTGTGTGTTTTTTATGCACCCAGTCTCTGAAAAAAGTTTAGCTTTAGTGAAAGTTTCAATTATGGCGTAACAGGCCCACCCACAGGGTAAGACGCCTATCTCTAGGCGTTTGCAATACCATAATTTCTATATTCGAATATTTTTCTCACATATCGCCTGCAACTGATACATTTATTAGCCAAATGTATGTATTTACTTCTTTTATGTCAGTTTCCCACATGTTTTGCTGCTGCAACCGCACAGTAATCAGATGGACATGATAATATGCAGCTCCACCTGGTTACCCCAAGATTCTTATTTTTGAGCCTAATGGTTAGATGAAGATGGTAGCAATTTCTGGCATCTTACCCCAACATAACCTATTCAAAACAAAAACATAGAAACTTACCTTAGGAGGCAAGCCTAGCCGGTGGAACTTGCGTCCAAGGTCGGGAAACCTCTCAGCGACATTCTTCTTCGTACGTGCCTTTGCCCGGTCTATTGCACTGTAGTTGAATGTATCACTGGCCAACTTGACAACCTATACATGAATAGGATTCAGGGAATGTGTCATTTCACCCACATTTACAACCAACCATAAATATATTATAATGATGATAATATGAGTTGTATTTAATACCATCAGGAACAATGTCATATGCAGCTAGAAATGATACATCCTGCACTGTAGAATATTAATAATATTTTATAAAATAACATTATCATTAGCGGTGTAGAGGAATCGTACCAAGACCACATATGATCACCACAGTCTGAGTAGGCCACATTAATTAAATAGATAAAATATCTATTACTAAATTAGTGCGCCGAACATTGCAATATAAGTATGGCTGGAGAAAATGCATTTCATCGAACGTTGCTGTCTCCCATGTGTAAAACCAATGTTATGACATTATTAACATCTTTACGGAGAAATTACGGGACCATATTTAAAACTTTTGAAGACATCTTGTAATGTTACATATTGTATCTAGTGGCTTAGGTGATCAATAAATCCATAATAACCATATTTTGATGTACATGTTTCAACTACATCATCAGGCCATGGGTAAGACAACAACAATTGTAAATGTAATAATTCTTTTAATGTAATTAAATTTTAATGTAATGAATTTTGTTATGTCATTTGATTTGTAATGTAATTTAACTACTTATGTAATTAAATGTTTAATGTTATTATTATTTTAATATATATATATATATATATATATATATATATATATATATATATATATATATATATTAATTTCATGTAATTTACTTATCTAATTGTAATGTTATTTATTTATTTCATTTTAATGCACTTAAATTTTAATGTAATTGTTTAATTTTACTGTTATTTATTTCTTTTATTTTAATGTAATTTTATTATTTTATTTTAATGTAAACTGCCTAGAGTAGTTTTTAATTAGACCTGGCGCTACATAAGTGTACTATTTATTTATTTACATATAAACATGCTAGCGTACCTTTGTCCTGGGCACAATTGACAGTTTAAGTTTCTGGTCAACAAGACTGGCCCCAGCCTCGGACAGATAGCCCTGGTTGAGTACGAGGCAGCTACGGCCAAAGCAGCACGGACAACACAGCTTCTGCATCCACTTGGTCCACTTCGGGTTGAGTTGACCGTACGGCTCCTCATCCTTGGGTTTGAACACGCCAATCGTCTTCTATCAACACACCATTGTAACACACTTAGAATCACTACACTTGGATGTGTCAGCGGTCCTTTGTTAACACAGCAATCAACACACTTAGTAGTACGTAAATATCCCATGTCAACACAGCAATATTACATACTTACAAATGTCAGATTCAAACATGTCAGCGGTTTTCTGTCAACACAGCAAATATCACACTTAGAAATGCATGGTACACACACGTCATGCAGTGGTCCTCGGTCAACACAGCAACTAAGACACTTAGAAATGCATGGTGCACACACGTCATGCAGTGGTCTTTGTTCAGCACAGCAACTAACACACTTAGAAATGCATGGTGCACACACGTCACGCAGTGGTCTTTGGTCATCACAGCAACTAACACACTTAGAAATGCATGGTGCACACACGTTATGCAGTGGTCTTTGTTTAGCACAGCAACTAACACACTTAGAAATGCATGGTACACACACGTCATGCAGTGGTCTTTGGTCAGCACAGCAACTAACACACTTAGAAATGCATGGTACACACACGTCATGCAGTGGTCTTTGGTCAGCACGGCAACTAACATACTTAGAAATGCATAGTTCAAACAAGCCAGTGGTCCTCTGTCAACACAGCTATATAACACACATAAAAAATATAACACACATAAAAATGGTCCTATGTCAACACACTATATATATATAACACTCTTAGAAATGTCAAGTTAAAACATATCATTGTTCCTCTGTCAACATTGCAAGTAACACACTTAGAAATGTCAGGTTCAAACATATCAATGGTCATCTTTCAATAGAGCACCTTAAAAATATGCCCACAGTTCCCTGTCGACACAGCAATATCATACTTAATATTATATCCATGTCATTCTCCTAGACATACACATTTTTTAGTGTGAACACATGGATATATACATCAATTAATCAAATCTTGTATATGAATGAGGCTTGCTATTTTATTGTAGCTTATCTATAACATAAAGTAGTTTGGGACTCTGTCTGTCTGTCTGTATATTCCCTCATATCTCAGTAAGTTTTGCATGTATGGAGATAAAATTTTGCCCGGGGGGGTCCATGGAGATGGTTCATGCATTTAAACAATTTCAAAAATCCCCGGGGGTGGGGATATTACGAAGGAACATATGCTGATGTTTGACTACATACAAGACAGAGCTGTAGCTATGTAGCTATGTACAATTGTTAGCAACGTAATGCATGTTTTTTACCATTGTTCACAGTTATGTGATCTACATCACACGTCCACATAAGTTCCTTCGTACAGTATGAACACTACGTGAAACCTGCAGTTTGGCAAGACATTGTCAGTGCCATTGACATTGCCCTATCAAAACTTGACTGGGTAGTGCAAGGAGTCATGACCTCTTGCCTTTTCTTCAGTGCAACGCTGGGCGGTTCGATTAGTAACGTAATATATAATATATCATTGCCATGCACAGTCGTTATTTTATTTTGTTAAATGACTTAATTTGTCCAAAATGGGATTATTAATAAATTCACACAGTAAGCCAACAGGCTTTAGCTGAACTTCTAATTAGCAACATAGCAATCATAAAATTCCGCCTCCATAAAAACATGTGTGGGGGGCACCGGGGGGCACCATCTAAAATTAGACATGGCAGATCAATTAATTAAGGCAGGCAGACATCCCATGTTGAGATCTGCTCAAACTAGGGATTGCTGAAATGCACAGGAGATAGTATGCCATAAATAAAGTAGAATTAGCTAAAGAAATCAATGATTCTGTGTTACTTAACAGAAAGATGGGCAGCTTTCCATAGGCTTGTTGGATGATGACATTTCCTGCTTAAGACTTACAATTCAGGTGACTACGACTTTTGTGGTGTGTCAGTATCAACTGGTCAAGACATCATCACATGTGTATTTACCAGAAAACATTCAATTTACTTTCCAATTTACTGTGAAAACATGTTGCACAATTATAGTTGGATCCTGTATAATGACCCCAATATCAAACCAACTTTCGTAAAGAAAAGTCGCCATATTTCCCCAACCGTTAAAATGTTGATAACATTACTGAACTCAAAACACACAATTCCTAATAAAACCATGTTTGAATTAAGACAACTTTTGACTAGATTTTGACTGGTCTTAATGTTTTACGTTGTCGCATGTATTTCCTTATAAATAAAACTGTTATTAATATTGCTGTTTCTGGGCTGTTGCTCGTAAACTTGCTGCACTGAAATCATGCAGCACCCAGAAACAAATAACAAATGTTCAGTGCAGATATAAATGATGAACAGACAGATTTGGCAACAAAGTGCAGGATCTCCCTATAGAGCCTGAACTGTCTCCAGTAGACAACACAGGCAACAAAGGACATCAATTCCCTGAGTATTTATAGGCACAAACCACCATTCATTATACTGTAACTAGTAAATAAACATATGCTCAGATATTAAGTACTTCATTTTGTAGATCACAATAAGTGACTATTATTGTGTGAGTGCTACATAAGTTTTACATTACATTGGCATATTTCTACACAAATCTTCAAAAATCAGTTAGACTTATTCAGTGTGGCTTTAAGTAGAATCAGAACTACAAGGATGTTTAAGCTAAATGAACTTTGTTGAAAATTATAATACTGGGGTGGCTGCCACGAGAGCGACCAACAATGGTCGTAGTGGCAGTCTCCCTGACCCTTTTTAAGTTTATCTACAGCAAACTGATAGTCCATGTTTAGGCTATTGTAATGTTATTATACTTCAGTTTTATTATATTTGTGTTGTACATTTTTGTTTACAATATGTATTACTTGTTATTTATTAACACGTTACTTGAGCTGTAGATTTTCACTGTACTGACAACTGTACTTTTCAATCTGTAGGTCAAATAAACACTTCCGATTCCAATTAGTGCAAATTATCTAACATATAAATTAGTGTTAGCCTGCCTGCCTGCCTGCCTGCCTGCCTGCCTGCCTGCCTGCCTGCCTGCCTGCCTGCCTGCCTGCCTGCCTGCCTGCCTGCCTGCCTGCCTGCCTGCCTGCCTGCCTGCCTGCCTGCCTGCCTGCCTGCCTGCCTGCCTGTCGCGTCTTATGCACAGCTGCATTTGCGGACGGATCCCAACAAAACTTTGCAAGGTGCCCCAGGGAGCCCTTCTGGCAGACTTAAGGGGGTCGGATGTGAAACCATCCCCATGAGGGTCCTGGGGGTGGGGATAAAAATTTCAAAAATGCTGTAACGGAAGTTACAACAGCAGAATTATTGTGTTTTCTATGTCATCATAAAGTTAACAATTATGCCAACACATTTGTCACTGGGTGTATATGCAGAAATCATCACTTTTAAACATTTCAAATGTTTAAAAGTGTTCCAAGTTATTAGAGTTTGTCTGTACCCCATACAGGTGTTTAAGGATAGAAAGCATCTACACATAGCATAACAAACACTAGCTACATTACTGTAACATTGTATCTACCAAGAGACAATGGTTTGTGAAAGACTTGCTACATTGCTACATAAACTATACAATGAACTAGAAAAGAACACTGACCTATATAATAATGTAGATCAGTAGAAAATACCTATGGCTGCCTTTTCTCCACATGCATCGCCGGGTAATTCTGCTAGCATATTATGTATTTATTCTAGCATTCAAATAATAAATGATCTATTCAGTATTATGTTAGTTATGTACTGTTTGAATTATATTAATAAAGTTAGTTACACATATTGTGTGCCTGCGTGCATGCGTGTGTGCATGCATGCATGCATGTGTGCATGCATGCATGCCTACATACATACATAGTACATACACACATATTATTATAGCAATTCCTTAGTAGAAATCCGTGACAAACCACACACAGTCAATGGTTTAATGGACAAACAGTGAAACCTGCTTTGAGTTATCATTCAATGGATGGTTAAAAAGTGGTTTCCTAATGCAAGTTTGTATCTTAATAAGGTGGTACTTTGGGAGGAGTTGATTGCATTCATTAATGACAGGTGGTCGCTTGGGCAGACTTGACTGTATACCACAGAACTACCCCTGTTGTTGCTACATATTCTGACATGAAGCCACACCGTAAACAACAACAGCAGTATGTGGTCTAATTTCCTTCACCTGTTCTGCTCAGGTCAGCCAAGTGTAGGTTTGGGACATGCATCATATAGTTTACAAGGTAACCTGACAGCCTCCTTAGTGACTCTGTTGGACACTGCTGGACATACCTTCAACAACAAGGCCAGAGAACAAGCTAGGGTTAAGGCAGGCCACGCTGCTTACACTAACAAGCCTGAGCTTGAATAATTGTTATCCTTAATTTCCAAGATACTTTCATGCGACATCACCTCGTAGTTGATGAAATAATCTGAAGTCAAATACAGATATAAGTCTAGTAAATTGACTCGCTCAATAGGACTATGTAATGTACACTACAACGATCAACTCATCCTGCATCACACTGTTAATGTATTATTTTTCATTTTAATACATAATTGTTTTATACATACACATTAGGGGAATTTATGTGGAATGACAGGGCGCAACATGACCCCGTGCATTGGTTGTACTTTGGTTGCCAAATAACCTGGGTGCCACGCTGCAAATTACAGCACAACGGCTAAATCAATATCGGTAAACATTGAATTTTGCCAGGCTGTTAAGCCAGGCACTAGTTAGAAATTTTGTAGTTCACCACTATCAGTATCATGATTAATGTCGGTCGGCTGTTGTGATGTCAGAAAATTGTTTGTAATGAATGTTAATGCCGTTTTTGGCCAGCATGTTGGCAGGCACTATGATTGTGCGCTAAAGGATATAAAACTGAAAGTGAATACATACATGGTCGTTGGCAAGTGATACAAAAATTATCATTAATTTGGCTTATTTCACTCTACGCTGGACTTGAGTTGTTGTTCTGCTTAAATATACATATGTATTTGTCCTAGAATCATCCCAGTTCACTCTGCTCTAAAAAGTAGGTACCTTGCAATATAAACAGGATGGAACCGATTAGTAAACAATTTGTGTGCAGTAACTGCAGCGTGACTGTATAATTCCCAGAAACGCTCCCAAATGTACTGTATACTGTGTAATATATAAAGCAGCCATTATCATAAAATACCTCCAGTTGCTAGAAAAGCTCAACTTCCACAGGGAGCTACCGCGCACCTTCCCCCTGGGATCTGAGCAGGAGAATAACAACTCTCCATAAGGAATCACGTCATGTTTCCACCAGCACTTTCCTCATGTAATATTTATAAAGTGTCCCAGGGTGTACTTAGCCTGCACAGGAGCATAAAATATAATGTCTCTAGTCTTTGAGTTGTTCCTTCAAGTCTTATGATTGTTTTCATCCACCTATTTTCTGTCTAGTTCTCCATTAAAATGTGTTTGAATAATTGGTAAAGGTACATTCTTCTATAGCTCAAAGTGTTTTACCCCCGGCAGACCTGTTCGTTGCATTGTCATCTCGACTTCTCTGAGAAGCATTCAGCCACGCTGCAATTATGGACAGTAATTATCCACTTATGTCTGTAGCCAGGTACTCATTTATACAGCTGATTGAACTGTGGCAACGTGGGATGAACAAAATTGCCAAAGCTCCGAAATGGACGCAAGAGGATTTGAATCCGGGTTCTCTCAATTGAGGGTGCAATGTTTTCACTAGCCACCATACCCCATTGTAATGGGGGGGGTATTATTCAATTTGTGCTCAAAACAAGTGCTCTTAGATGGTCCCTCAAAAGGAAATTAACTAAGTGTGTAAAATGACAGACATATAAAAGAAAATATCTTAGGCCTGCTCTATTTACGTGCATGGACCTCTTCCAACTGTAATTAACCTGCCACGTTCACTGTTACGTTTAGCGACCTGTGTCAGCATAAGCAACCGTAATGATCCCAAGTGGCCCAAAGCTGCTTTTGAAAACAGTTCTCGTCTATGCTGCAACCTTGTTTGCGTTGTTAGATAATGCATGTCTGCACATTATTAGACTGGTTCAATGACTGGCAAGCTGCATGAAAGGAGCTAAAAGTTTGCCACAGGTCTGTGGCTCCGGTTAGAGTCGCGCCTCGTTATAACGCGGTAGTCGGGGTCCACGACTCCGGATCTGCCACCAGGGATATGATGATGTACTTGACCGCTAGGCCTACGAATCGAAAATAATAACCTGGACCTGAGCGGCCAAAAACGTATATGATTTGACAAACGCAGTATGCAAGCTGATAAAACACAGAAAAATACAATAGGTAGAATTAATAATTGTTTCACTTCGCCTTTCAACTGATCTCGACCGAAGCATAAATTTATTATGCACCACTTAACATCGATTCATCATTTCATATGCGGATGACGAATTCGTATTATCACCACCGGTAGAGCTTTGGGTTAGGAATTTGGCGTGTTGGTTTCGCGTCGCGAAAACGATTAAATTTACGATGTAATGGAAGCATGTAATTTCACCCAAGTGTTATGTTGGTACTGCATATTAAATGCATTTAAAACGGTTGATCTGATTCTTACGCGAGGCATATTTGTGAATCTCGATTGCAATTTACAAACCGTCAAAGAGAATCCAGCGACAGTGATTGATGTCAGCGGCAGCGCAAAACAAACAACACGTTGATACTCGTTCATTGACATTGTTCACCTAATGTTTCTTGAGAATTGTCAAAGCAATTCTAAGTAGGTTTAAGCGGGCCCATTTGACATTTCCCCCTAGCGGCAGAAATTCGGGGTCCACGACCGACCGCGTTATATCCGAATCCGCATAATAACGGGGCGCATTATAACGAGGCGCAACTGTACATTTACAACTCATTTTCCCAATTCACATGTACATATCTGGCACTACAGCAGGGGCTACACTGACTTTGTATTTACCACTAAACAACTTTAAAAAGTAAATACTGATGCTAAAGTGGATATCCTTCATATTTGCCACTGAACAACTTATGAATATAAACAGTGACATAAAAGTTTATATCCTATTTTAGTTGATCAACACTGGAGAACATCACCCACCTGTCCCCATCGCCCACCTGTCCCTATCGCCCACCTATCCCCATTGCCCACCTGTCCCCATTGCCCACCTGTCCCCATCACTCACCTATCCCCATCGCCCACCCGTCCCCATCGCCCACCTGTCCCTATTGCCCACCTGTCCCCATCGCCCACCCGTCCCAATCATCCACCTGTCCCCATCGCCCACCCGTCCCAAACATCCACCTGTCCCCATCGCCCACATGTCCCCATCACCCACCTATCCCCACTGCCCATCTGTCCCCATCGCCCACATGTCCCCATCGCCCACCTTTCCCCATCGCCCACCTTTCCCCATCATCCACCCATCCCCATCACCCACCCGTCCCCATCACCCACCTGTTGCCTGTCCTTGACAAAATAGCAGCCACTGGACCCGAGCTGACTTAACTCTGGAGTTACCCCCTCATCAATGGCCAACACGATCTCCTGGAGTACAGCCCTGAACTCCGCATCCAGCTGCTGGTACACCCCATCACCCATAGAGGGCAGCACAGCATTCACATCATCCACAGAGGTTGAACTTTCCAGTTCCTCGTAGCCAATTCGTGATTGCGGTGCAATCCTACTCATTCCATTTGCCTCGTCCGGATCCATGTTTCCGTGCTACTGCAGTGGCCGACAAAGAGATCTTAATCCACGTAAGCCGACTACAGTTGATTCACAGAGACTGACGTGGAATGCCCCAGAACAGCTGTGATTGCCATCGGTTCCTGCACATTGTATGTCACAAATCTCATCTGCACCGTAAATCCTGGTGTATCAGGCTGCAAATTGGGCCGACCCTTGAACTCGGCAAGCTCTCTTGCGGCACAACTCCCGAATGGTCAAAGTGGACAGGAAAAGTCTTCAGCTTAATGTCTCCAAGACAGCAGCCATAGAGCTATATGTTCACCACTGCTATTTCCAGACGACAGTTCTTTTGTGCTCATATGCGCCACTTTTCCACAACAGTTCTCTTAGTACCCGGTAGTTAATTGTGCCATTTATGACAGCAGCTTTTCAGGCACTTTTTTTCCGGCTATAAACTGCAATCTTCGTGTCTAAAAGCAGAGAAACCTTTCAAGTTTTCCTATCTTGTCACTCACTCACTCACAGCGTTTTGGTTGCTCAGTTGTGACATGTTGAACCTCAGCCTGAGCAATAAACTGTCACCATCCGAAATCATTCCTGAAGTAGCAAGTGCCACACACCTAGCATAATGCTAGCCTGAAAGCTGACTGATTTCAGCAAAACCACTTGTTTTTTCTCGCAGCCAACAGATGGCGTGGTAAACAAGACCACAGGCAATCAAACTCCCAATGGTGGCTGTCTCAACAATCAATGTGACGGTGACACACAGCGTGGATTCAGTTTATCCCAAACAATCCAACTGAGTATACACCGTGTTTCTGATCAGCACGGTAGGCTTGTCCTATCTCCAATCAGCTTAATAAATATACTATGGATCCTGTAACGGTAGTCCAATCAATAAGATATATGAGGTCATGATAATGGCATTTACCTCAGGAATGGTCAAGGATAGGCAGTGAAACCATCAATAAGTTCCAATTGTGACTGTGGAGATCACTTATGCCATGTATCGATAATCAACAGTTATGTCAGTTGGCATAAGCTTGACAAATGTACAGCACTAAACGTTGTCACACCAATCCGGTTCTGTCCTGATGTGTGTGTGTGTCTATATGAATCCTTGTGTGAAAAATCTACTGCATGTACAGTAACAATAACAGAGTGTGTGTCTTCCTGCTGACACAACTTGAATGCCCATACTTCCAAGCTGCCAATGGGGCCAAACCACAACAAAGCAATCTAGTATGTGTAGCATTTGAGAAACAGGCCTAATCATTCAAGCTGACAAGACACTGACACAACTTGTTCAATCCCTGCCTAGAGATCACCACATGTTTGCCTGCTGCACACAACTGCATGTTCACTGGCCCGCGACCAAATCACTCAACCATGACAATCACCAACACCAACACCAATTTTAGACTGCTTGATCAATTATCTCTAATGTAATCAGTGGTAGATTTAATTGGGAGATGCCCCCCCACCCCCAGTCTTTTCATTCATAAAAAATTGGTACAACTGCCAACCATTCAAACACCTTTCCAATTACTGATTGTGTTTTGCTATGTATGCAACAAACTATAATATCAATTAAGTTTGCACTGCATGAAGCAGCATGTCGTCATGATTCGTAGTGAAATATCAAACGCATGCTTATGGAAAATATTATTCTGGTTGACAACAACATAGATACTACATTGTATAGTTGTTTGAATATAATGTAGATAACCTGTTTTGGTTGACAACAGCATAGCTATAGGTATCCGGTATTTGGTCACAAGACATTTGGTCACAAGACATTTGGTCACACGACACTTTTGGTCACACGACATTTGGTCACACGACATTTGGTCACAAGACATTTGGTCACATGACATTTGGTCACAAGACATTTGGTCACAAGACATTTGGTCACAAGACATTTGGTCATTAAAGTTATTATCTTTTGTGGATGATACAACTATTTACCAATCATATCCATATATTGATATTAACATTTCAATTAATAATATAAACCAGGAACTGAAACATCTATATGACTGGCTTAGTGCCAATAAATTGTCTTTAAATATTAAAAATTAAATTAAAACTTTTGCATATTTAGCCCCTTAAATAGTAAATTGTATTACAAATAATGAAATTATTAACCATGCTGGTAAACACGACAAGGAAGACTCAGTGAACTTTTTAGGAATATATATTGATAAACATGTAACATTTGAATAAACATATTAACATAATCAGCTCTAAAATATCTAGAGCAATTTTTGCAATAATTATTAGAGTGAAACATTTATTAGCACACAACGCATTGAAATCTCTCTATGCCTTAATCCAAGGTCACCTAACATATAGAATACAAGTGGGGGAAATGGAAATTCAACAAGTAAGTTAGAAATTTTACAAAAACGATGTCACACTGATCCTATTTTAAAATCTGAAAACATTTAAAATCACTGATATATACAGATTGCATGTTTCATTATTTTTGAATGATTATCAGCATAACACACTACCCAAATCGTTTAAACATTATATACCCAACTTTTTTTGAGGAAAACTGCATAATTACAAGACAACATAACCTATTAAACACACGGAGACCAGTAAACATTTTTTTCAAGATCACCTAAGCATAATTTTATAAAGATATGGAATAGTATTCATTAAAAGATACAAAACACAAAATCAAGATCAAAATTCAAATTGTTGCTATGCAAACAACATCTAGCCAAATATCAAAACCAGGTGCATTGCCTGAATCCCAGATGTATGGAGTGCAACTGTGCATCAATGTTCAGATTTTCAAATAATAGTTTTTTCTATGTTTCTCCCTCTATCAGCTCATTGCCATACAATAATCTATTATATTACTGTATGTTAAGTAAATTGGGGTACCAGGAAGACGGCAACACGCCATGGAACCACCATGCAATACAACGTTATTATTTACACGGTTTTTTTTAATCTCATATGTCATTTTGTTATTAATGTTGTTGTAGTTGCAAAATAAAATTTGATCTGATTTGGTCACAGGACATTTTTGTCACACATTTGGTCACACGACATTTGGTCACATAATGCAGAGCGTGACATTTGTCTTTCTGTTTGCTGTTTGCAATGCCAGAATAAATCCTCTCAGAAGACTAACTTTGTCTCTGTTTTGCAGCACTGACTGTTGGTTAGGGGTCTTGACTCAGGGAGTGAGAGGATGACAATGGATGCAGGAAATTAGCTATAAATCCTGCAGAAGGAGACTGATAATGCATCAATGCATGGCATGTTGCAGTGCACTGTGGGTGGGACCTATTGATACAGGTTAACCAGTTTGATTGTTATAATTATCACAAATTATGTGGTGAATCACACGTGTTCAATGTGTCACCATAGTAATATATCACTGCTATGTCACCTGACCTGTCTCACTGCAGTAATCTATCACTGCTAAGTCAGTCTGATCTGTCTCACTACAGTAATCTATCACTGCTATGTCAGTCTGATCTGTCTCACCATAGTAATATATTACTGCTATGTCAGTCTGATCTGTCTCACCATAGTAATATATCACTGCTATGTCAGTCTGACCTGTCTCACTACAGTAATCTATCACTGCTATGTCAGTCTGATCTGTCTCACCATAGTAATATATCACTGCTATGTCAGTCTGATCTGTCTCACCATAGTAATATATCACTGGTATTACATGAACTATGTCAGTCTGATCTGTCTCACCATAGTAATATATCACGGCTATTACATGAACTATGTCAGTCTGACCTGTATTATGATTGCACTGATTAGGAAAAATTATGAAAGTTACGTATCAACTCATATTCAAACGATGCATGAATTCCAAGATGATACACTGAATGTTAGCTCCGTGCTGTAAATTTGCCTGTAAGTAAGTAAACTTATTTCTGAATTGCATAAAATACACAATGACAGCATTCCACGATAATGATAATGGAGACAAATGGCTGTAACCAGTTCAGAAAAACTCAAAATATTTTGAATATGTTTTGTTGTTTATTAATTGCATGCAAACATACAGGAAGAATAAACATGACAGGCAAGAGAGTTAAGACAAATTGTTATGCCACCTAGTGAGTACAATCATCATCTAATCTAACAATTAAATTCAAAATTAAAATACAATCAAACACCTATATCAACCAAGGTGAACTAGCTTGGGTTAAACACAAGCAACTGATGGTGTAATACAGAGTATTTGCAATAACTGAATCAGTGTACACTGAGGACTGCAGGATAATGTGTAAGGTTTGTGCTGCCACCTGTTGAATGGAGAACACACTAGACACATATAACTAAACTCTATTAAAAACAAATCAGTGTGAATTTTCTTTGAAGAAGTGTGAACATTATGACTGTTGGTGTTTTCTTCTAGGTGACAGATCTGTGGCCAGTTGCATGACACAGGCCTAAGTCAACTTCCAGCCCAAGTTAGACTATTTATCACTTAGGTGGCACTTAGCCACTAGGGGTGGTTGCATGAGGTGTCCAGCCGAGTTCAGCCCAGAGTAGGACACAAGGGCACGGACCACAGTCAGAATCCATCCGCCATTACATACATAAAGAGTCCCAAGGAAAAAATTTATTGTGCAGATAGGGTTTATTTGTGAGAGCAGAAATTGTGTGTATGAGTGTGTGGAAGTGATGTTTTTGTGCACAGTAGCATCTAAGCTTTGAAATGATGCCATTTGTCAGTAGGTATACCAGTTGCGTAATGACACAGTGGCTGTTAGGCAGGATGTACTCATATTTGGGAAACCGGGGAATTTCATGGCAGAAATGCACGGGCCTCATGCTTTGAAGCAATTTGTGCGAAAAGGAGGTATGTCATTTTCACAAATTTCGCTCACCAGGTGTCTTAGTGGGTCTGTCATTTTCTGTGAATTTTTTAAAAAATTGTAGGATAAATTTTCAATGTAGGCGCAAGAATGTTATAATGGTCGTCTATGGGAAAAGTGACTGTGGTCCATGCCCAATATGAAATTTTGACTGGCTTGTTACCAAGGCAACGCATCGTGGTAAAACAAGCATGGATGACATTTTTTGTGAGAAAATATAGGTGGAGAATCAAGTTTAACACTTTCTTGTCAAGAAATGACAGTTGCATGTTATGGACTGGGTGTTTTAAAGCATATTGTATAGGCTAGCTAGCCCAGTATGGTGTCATATGTGTGAAATTTCCAGCTGGGAAATGGAAGACAGTTCTTGTACATAGATTAATGTATATGCTACACCATAATTTATCAAAGATTCCTAGACATCTAAGTTGTAGCCATATTTGCAATGTCAGCTTGTGTGTTAATCCACAGCATATGATACTGGAGCCACTGCATGTAAACAACAATAGAAGACAGTGTGTGAGAGAGCAGCATTATTTTGGTCATGGTCATTACCCTCAGTGTATTTAGAAATTGTGCAGTTGAACAGGTGAGAGACAAATCAATGAATTAATTAAGCCAGTCTTATCATTACTCACCAGTTTGTGTGTTTTTGCATGCTCAGCTGCTTGCCTGTCTGTCTGTGTGTCCATGCTTCATTGTGCTCGCAGGGCTATGAGGTAATCCTCTCTTGAACTCCCCTCACATACATGTGGTGGGAGTGTGTGGCACGCTTCCACCTTTACTAATAGGAGCTTTGCTTGTCTCCAATTTCCACAGTAGAGAGTCCCCCGCTCCATAATTCAGCCTGTCAATGGCTGCACAGGCACATCCCTTGACATTGCGACTGAAGTTCACATTTTTTGGTAGAGAAGCACTCAACCCTCTGTTCAGGCCATCATTTCGGTTTGTGTTAAGACACAGTTTTGTTAACGCTAGTGCATTTCCCCCTTATCTTAGTTGCAGAATCTTTCTCAGTGTAATCCTATCTCCACTGATCATGTTAAGATAGTGGAGAGTACCTGTCTGCAGGTACATTGATTTTTTTCCACCAGTTTCCTTTCCCACCTGAGCAGGCTATAGAGGAGTACCTGCATATCTTGCAGTCACCTCCATAGCAATCCAATGTCAATGTTGCTGTGCAGTTATCATGCCCTGGACAGGTGACATAAAATCCTCTCCTTCAAAGTGAAGCCCCCAAGGTGCACAATTTATTCTGTATGTGTAGAACCACAATATCATGGCACAGTGTGCCCCTTCTGAAAGCCACATCTCCTCTCATTTTTGGCTATTTGGAACTTCTCCACACCTTCACTTTTCTTCTCCATGCTGATATCTGTATCAGAGTCAAAAACTTTTCCTATCTCACTGATCTGGGAGAAATCTGTCCAACTGACATTTAAGCAATGGCCATAATTTTAGTGGGGTAGACCACTTGTCTGTCATGCTGCACAGCTATTGGCTGAGAAAACACCCCAATGTAGATTCTGAATAGAATTTACAACCCCCTGTAGTTGAAATCTGAGCAAAAAGTAGGCTTATCGTCACTGTAGTTGCAACAGGAGACACTCAAAAGCCCCAAACAGGCAGCATTCCATTCTATCTCGTTGACAGGCAGTTGGCACCTTCAGTGACTTGAAATTGGGTCATCCGTGTCAGAAATGCCAAATGTTCACATGAAAACTTGTCAGATGTATAGCTTGTTTTCACACATACCATAATTCGTTGTAGTTTGAACGCTCAATATTACCTATCAATGTTGTGAAATACACAGAAATGCCTGCTTTTTGTCCAAAAACAGTGCATATTAAAAAAAAATAAAAAAAATATTTTAATAAAAAATTTGTTGACAATTTTAGTGTTGTATTGATGAAAATACCCCATATTTTGTGAAACACTTGTAAGATTTTCTATATCTCTGGCACAGCAAGCCGTGTGGGCTTTGTGACTAAAGTGCATATGGCCACTCAGCCTACTTGAAATTCTTCCCCTCACATGCGGGGGCATGTCTCGGTGACATATCAATTAATGTGCAGCATTGTGATGTGGATTTTCTTCTGTGATTTATCGAGATAAATGTTTTTCTTCGATTTGGTATAACTTTCGTGACGGTTTGTAAGATGTCGGAAATTAATTAGGACACGTACCACAGTCAGAATCCATCTGCCATTACATACATAGAGTCCCAAGGAAAAATTCATTGTGCAGATAGGGTTTATTTGTGAGAGCAGAAATTGTGTGTATGAGTGTGTGGAAGTGATGTTTTTGTGCACAGTAGCATCTAAGCTTTGAAATGATGCCATTTGTCAGTAGGTATACCAGTTGCGTAATGACACAGTGGCTGTTAGGCAGGATGTACTCATATTTGGGAAACCGGGGAATTTCATGGCAGAAATGCACGGGCCTCATGCTTTGAAGCAATTTGTGCGAAAAGGAGGTATGTCATTTTCACGAATTTCGCACACCAGGTGTCTTAGTGGGTCTGTCATTTTCTGTGAATTTAAAAAAAAAATTGTAGGATAAATTTTCAATGTACGCGCAAGAATGTTATAATGGTCGTCTATGGGAAAAGTGACTGTGGTCCGTGTCCACAAATCCTGGGGCAACCCTGAGCAGCCCCAGCATTTTTAGGTGTCATCTTCGCAGTGTACAAATGGTTTGTATCAGTCACAATGTATATTAGCAGATATGATTTAAAGAAATTGAGTGTGCAGGGATTACTTAGTCTTTAGTCCTCTTGAAATATATAATATTAAAAATGATGAACAGGATTACATAAGATATTTTATGGACTTGTTTCCCCCTCCCCACTTTCCATTTTCCAACAGTTTCACATGCAATCTCTTGGACGTAAGTCTATTTTGCCAATTTCTGTTACACCAAAACGTTTTTAAAAAAGTGGTAACCATCTCAAACCAAATTGGTGTTGCCAAATATACTGGTCATGGTGATACCGTAACTCAGTCTTTTTCATATATATATATATATATATATATATATATAAGTGAAACTGAAACTAAGGCACTGAGTCATTGCATGACATTGCCACTAGTATATACTATATATACACACTCACATACTAGTACATACATACATACATACATATATACATACATTTGTGTGTGTGTGTGTGTGTGTGTGTGTGTGCGTGCGTGCGTGCGTGCGTGCATGCGTGTGTGTTTAATGTTTTCTTTGAAGCCTACAATTACAATTAGATACTAATAATGGGCAGCACTGACTGAATTAGTAAGACAATTGTTGCAACAGGAATAGCTGGTTGATCCCAAACACTGTCTGAAAAACATTTATGAGCAAAGTTTGTCACAAGCAGGTAGAAATCCTGTACGTGTAACATGTTATGTGTCCCCCTGCGTATTTTCTATTGGTACAATGCCCAATGTACCCACATATTTTGTTCTCTCCTATAATTAGATATGTAAGAATACTAAGAGATGCGACATAACAAACACTTGCCAATTTCTTGCGGTGATTGAAGTAGTTATTGTTGCATGCAAACAATGACTGCTCAAAGTATGAAACATTTCTATTTTCATCTCTACAGCACAGACATATATAGATATGTTAAATAATAAATTACGCATTTTGAGATGGACCCTGAGTCCATGATTGTCTGTAAACTTACAAATTAGGCTCCACTACATTTTATTACATGGCAGCTAGGCAATACTATAAATAGGTGAAACCCATTAGACACCAGCTTCTGCTGCAATAAAGTTTGTGAAATTCAACTAGAAATGGTAGAGATTACAACAGCTGCAATTTAAAGTGTACTGAATAACACTAAAACTGCATCCATCAATGTTAACTACTGGCAATGACCAAACATTTGTTACAGAAAATGTATATATATTTGAAAGAAAGAGGCTAACCCAGCCATATATTCGCATCATGAAATTGTCTACAGACTTTGAGTGTTGACTTTATCATTATTTCTTTAACAGCACATGATAGTGAATTTTGTAGATAAAGATCACAAGCTCTTTGAGTCCACAACAGGCCACACATTTACCCCCTGTGTGTTACAGCACTTGGTTCAATTATACATAGCTGTTACTGATTACAACAAAATGCAATTGTAAATGGTTTTGAATGTATGCTGTAATTGTTACAGGATGTGGCTATTCGCAGAGCCAAAAAATATACTGCAAAACTTCAGTGAGACAAGATTGTTTAAATGTGCAGAAAGACCTAGATGGATGACAGGACTGGACTGAGAATTGGCGGTAATACTTTCACCCAGATGTATGCAAAGTTCTAAGAATTGGACACAGAGCAACACAGTGTGGTAGTCTGGTCACCATAGTATCAGTATGATTTTTGAGAGAAGAGCTACACGGATGGTCCCAGTACTTAGACATTTATATTATGAATCTAGACTAATAATAATAAAGGTGATAAATTTACTAACACTGACCTATCATCGATTACGAGGAGATGTTATCAATGTATATAAATGCTAGCATGGCATTTTTACCTTATCACACAAGATGTTTAATCATAACTTATATGAAGGCACACGGGGTCATTCTCTAAAGCTGTTCAAAGACTGGAGTAAACGGGAAGCAAGGGAGTACTCAAAGACTGGAGTAAACGGGAAGCAAGGGAGTACTCAAAGACTGGAGTAAACGGGAAGCAAGGGAGTACTCAAAGACTGGAGTAAACGGGAAGCAAGGGAGTACTCAAAGACTGGAGTAAACGGGAAGCAAGGGAGTACTCAAAGACTGGAGTAAACGGGAAGCAAGGGAGTACTCAAAGACTGGAGTAAACGGGAAGCAAGGGAGTACTCAAAGACTGGAGTAAACGGGAAGCAAGGGAGTACTCAAAGACTGGAGTAAACGGGAAGCAAGGGAGTACTCAAAGACTGGAATAAACGGGAAGCAAGGGAGTACTCAAAGACTGGAGTAAACGGGAAGCAAGGGAGTACTCAAAGACTGGAGTAAACGGGAAGCAAGGGGGTACTCAAAGACTGGAGTCAACGGGAAGCAAGGGAGTACTTCTTTAGTAAGAGATTCATTAATCTACGCAATTCACTTCTGGACACCGTCATCACAGCACTTTCAATAAATACGCTTAAAAATCAACTTGCCAAATACTGGCTAAACCAGACAGTAAAATATGACTACAAAGCCAAGTCAAGAGCAGTACACAGACAGATATGCCTGAAGACCAAACAGGATATGTATGTATGTATGTATGTATTCCGGTGTTTAGCACCTGGTTTATTAATGATTTGACCACCATCTGCATGTGCACATTATATGCCGCCGGGAATATGCGCACATGCTTACTACACATACAAAGCAGAGTGCCTGACCAATAGCAGTATGGTTGTGCTTACAGGTCCAGAGTGCTAGCCACTTTGTATTATTATTATTTACAATAAGACACACATGTATGCAAATGCATGGAAAGCATTGTACATTGTCAGCTCACAACAGCTGTGGCCGGTCGCATGGATCCTCTACAATTTGCATACAGGGCAGGGAGGGGGGTGGAGGATGCCACTTTAACACTGCTTGATACAGTCTCTAAACATTTAGACTCTACAGGGAATTTTGTCAGGATCCTTTTCGTGGATTTTTCCTCAGCTTTTAATACCATTCAACCTCATTTACTTCAACAGCGTCTACTTGACTTACAGGTGAACCCTACCTTGGTTCTTTGGATCAGAACGCTTCTGTGCGACCGACCACAGCATGTCTGTGTGAGAATTGACCCTCTGTCTGTTCCTACAGGGGGAGGCTCATTCGTTGAGTGTACAGTCCTGTCTGATGGTTCAGTTATGTCTAAGGAACTTGTCCTAAACACAGGTGCTCCCCAGGGGGTGTGTTTTGCCCCCTCTTCAGTGTACACAAATAAGATCATTTGTAATGATGCTGCTCTCAAACTTATAAAGTATGCTAATGACATGGCACATACTGCATGCCTTATGAATGAATGTTCACTTTCACAGTAATACCAGTTTGTTGAAATGCTTTTATCCTGGTTTGACAACAGTTTTCTTGAGCTCAATACCCAGAAAATACAGGAAATGTCCTTTGGACGTGATCAAGTCAAGGCGCATCGCATCCTCTTTTTCCACCACTGATGATCAAATGGCAAACTGCAGAAACAGTATCCACTTTCAAGTATCTAGGTACTGTTGTTGATGAAAGCCTTACCTTCACTGACAATGTAGACCATATATACAAAAAGGCACAACAACGTATGTTTTTGCTCTGAAAATTAAGGAGTTTTAATGTCAGCACAGAAGTTCTGCAGTTGGTGTACAGATCTTTGATTGAAAGTGTACATTCTTTTAACCTAGTGTCATAGTATGGCAATTTGTCTGTGTGTGTTTTACTTGACTCATACATTAATAATTTTTTACTGCTTATACCTTAACAGTATGAGCCCAAAGGAAAATTTCCATTTTATGTGAAACATTTAATGGACAATAAAGGTTTTTGAATTTTCAATTCAATTTCAGTGTGATTGGTATACAATCATTTTGGCCGAAGTCACTGTGCCCGTTGTGTCCAGGGCCCAAATTCACCATGGGCTGAAATCACCTGTATCTGTTGATTTGGTCCATGTGAACACAATTCACGGTTCACCGGTTGGTTCAGCCAATTCCAAAACATCCAACACCCAATCTCGGTCCTCTCGATCGACAGTCAGTCTAACCGTTGAACAACCACTCTCCATCACAGATGAGAACTGGGACTGGGTGTAAACCTGACAATTTAAACAATTACATCATATCCCAGTATGAAATGTATATTTGCTATCATACACGCATTCAGCATTGTGATTAAACACTCACCCCTTCTAGATCTTTTGCAAAGTAACTTCCACTTGATCCCTGGGATATTCTTTCCGGGTAGATCCCATGTTCTATTGACGCCTCCGATTGGTGCACGACATGCGCAAAATCGGGATCGTCCGGGAAGTCATTATACGGGTGTCCGTAACCTTCCGACGTGGAGCGTCCTAACAGCGGGCTGTTTTCCCTGTTACCCCGCGATGGGGAACTGGAAGGCGATGCCGAACTAGGGATCGCCGTGTCAGAAACAGGCTCAGTCGACGAATTATAGGGCGCAAACGTCACCTCTGGCACAGGAACATCGCCGTCCTCTAGAACTGGGACTAACTCCCCTACCTGACTCATTAATAAGCGTTTTCTCCGTCCTGGGAAGAGGATGTATTATAAATGACCATTGACTGATGTGAGTAAACACCCCGTTGTGTACATTTACCCTCGTGAGCATGACGTAAGGAATGGTAGTTCCGGTTTCAATGTAGTAGTTTCGTATTAAAAAATACATTTATCAGGGTTTGTTTTAGTATATATGGCGCATTCAATTATACTGTATTATTAATATTAAATTAACATAGCAAACGTTATAAAAGAAAATTGCACCATCTATAATATTAGTATTTTTCTATCAGGGAGTTTCTGCATTGATCGAAAACGAGGCAGCGTGGCGTTAAAATGGAGGTGGATTCACAGAGTGGACCAAATAAAGAAGAATCAATTCCAAGCGGTGACAGAAATGAACCGCCGCCATTCGATGATATCAGAATTAACAGATATCCAGGTCCCTTCAATCCTGGAAGGGGTAGAGGTTTTCCCAGAGGTTCGAGGTATATTGCTATAAACTATCTACAAAAATATCAATCCTCTCCCTCCATATCAGGCCAGGCCCCATGGCCATACTCCTTAGCCTTAGGCTTTAATAGCAGCAGCCCGGCCCAGACCCATCGTTATGCGTGGACGTGTAATCGAGAATACGGAACAAGATTGGTTTAAATCATTTACGCCGCTAAACGACATTCTTATCTATTTTTTTCTGGACTGCAAAAGTGCACAAAAACAGTAAGAATGTAATTTGGCGGCATACATGATTTAGGCCGATCTAGTTCATGGATACCGATCCATGTATTGTTTTTTTTTTAAATGATAGTACAATCTTTTTTAGCATGTATAATGTATCGTTTTGACCAACATTTGGAATACAAAAGGAATAATGTGTAATTTATTTGATGTCTTTTTGTGTCATGATCTGGACTATTTGATTGCATAACATGCTGCTAATTTTCTCCGTTCTAATTCAGCAGTCAAATAAATTAATGTTGATTTTAAATGTTTTTAAGATGCAGTTTTTCTCAATTGTCTTGTAGTTGTTCATGAGCAATCTACATGAGTTTGTTGGTTCTAGGCCCCCTGGACCTCCACCATTCGGACAGAGAGGTCCTCCTCCACCAAGGTTCCGTGGCGGCCCAGGACCGCCACATGGCATGCGTGGACCACCACCCCCGGGAATGCGAGGACCACCCCCTCCCGGCATGAGGGGCCCTCCACCTCCTGGCATGAGAGGGCCACCACGACCACCCATGCCATTTGGGCGACCACCCTTTGACATGAACTATGGACCACCTCATGGAAATGGTCCACCCGGGATGCCACCCCCAAACATGCCTATACCCCCTGGGATGCCCCCGCCACCAGGGATGCCGCCCCAGGGGCCCCCACCAGGAATGCCACAGGTGACTATGATTACAATAAATCAACTAGTTTGCTTATTTTTTGTGTTAGGTACGGCATCAAAATCTGTTTGCAAATTTGTTCTTGCTATGCAGCTAGTTAAAACATTTAATAAGTGGATAAGGAAGTTATTGGCATGTCCAGAGTCCAACAATTGTTCAACTGTGTGTAACCCACCCTTACGTCTTGACGTCTGTCAATTTTGTTTTTAAACATGGGTCATTCCATGTCATATCAACCAGTGGTCAAAAAGTTGATGTCTCAATATTTGCTTAAATTTTAACTAGTGAATAAGTAGCTATACCAGAGCTTTTCTGCAAAAAACTAACGATTTGCATGCAAATTGTGTCTAACGCCCTATAATGTGAACAGAGGGTAAAAACACACCCATTATTTTGATCTGTTTTCAGGCTTTTCTAAATTGAGAATTTGTCAAGCTACATATCTGAAATTTGCCAAATATGTAGACATATTGGAACACATTATCTGTGCAAAATTCAAGAATAATACGGCAAAGGACTGGGTATACTAGGTGCACGAAAATGGAAAAGAAATTTTTTTATTTCCGAGGATTTCAGCAGTCTGTATTTCATTGTTGTATTACAGTACAATGTCCAAATTGCCATCATCTGTCAGGGATACTGACAATAATTTATTAGTTCAGTAGGCTTCTAGTTGCCATACTTTCAGAATAACTCAGCTTTAAACTTTTTCTATATTTTACGAGTGGTGTTCCGGGGCATCATTTTTGAGGCAACCAATTGCTCTCACTCACGCAAATCAACAATCTAGGGAGCGATTTATCGCTCGCGTCAATTGCTAAAATCGCTCGCTGCCTGCAAGTATTCGTCTTGACAAGGAGTTTTTGAGTATTAGGTTCACTAGGAAAGTATACTCTCTTTATAACGAAATGTTTGGACTCCAATAGTCAGAGTTCACGTATCATCCATCACCGGGGATGGCATTTGCAGCCCGCTGTACCAAGATTGCAAAAACGCAATCGAAGCCATGATGTGCTGGCCTCGCGGTTTATAAAGAAGTTATCAAATGAGTGGACCAGCGTCAATGTGTATTATCTTTAAATGTCACATACTGTTGTATGTCGAACTGAATAAAATACATGTACAGTTATGGAATAGATAAGGAATCAACAATATTTCGTTACGATCTGATTAACCAACTAGGCTGGAATGGGAATCGAAAATAATGACTTGGATCCGAGCTACCGAACACGCATATGAGTTGACAAGGAGTGTAAAAGTTTATTAAACATTGAAAACGACAACGTACATCTCTGGTACCACTTAACATCGATTCACTTTTTCATGTGCGGATGACGAATTCATATTTTGCGCACCGAGTTTGAGTTGTGCGTTTGGCATTATATGAAGTATGCCATTTCACCCAGTTTATATTGGTGTTCCCTACTAAGCTGCATTTATGACTATACATTTGATTCTTATATGTGGCGTATTTGTAAATCTCAATTGCAATTTTCAAACTGTCTAATTGAATTTGCTCAGCAGTGGCAGTGCTGCATCGTGGTTACTGCCACAGGGCGCGTACACAGGACACTGCTATTGCACTGGCCTTGCCTAGGCTACGGTTACGGTGATCGATGACATGTTGCAATTCAAAACCGTTTCACCAATTGCAATGAATGGGGTTTACTAAAGCAAGCATTTATTTCATTGTACACATGTCATAGCGCCAGCAAGTACCAATTAAAATTTCATGGCGACAACGATAGAATCCGAATGGGAAATGGTGGCGCCACAACACGGTAAACAAATCGCTCGCCTAAATTAATTTGGCATATTTAGGCGAGCGATTTATCGCTCGCCTGTTGTTTTCAAACGTGAAGCCCTGGTGTCCTGCTGCATTTATTTTCAATATTTTTGGCCAATTTGATAGAAATTTAGGAGAAAATGCCATGAGGCAGAACAGTAACTTTCTGCTGTAGTAAAGATTAAATGAGACAGAACACCATCCTGAAATTTTAAGATGTTGTTTGCAGCACCTATTTTCATGTGTGTACACTGATGAGAAACCAGGACATTTTTAATTGATACCTGTTTATTTCTTCAGCCACCGATGATGATGCCCCCTGGAATGCCGCCACCAAACTTCTCCATTCCTCCCCCTGGTTTTCAACCCCCTGCGTCGACTGGGGCTACATCAGCAGCAGACAGCACAGGGACTGCTGCTCTGCCGACGCAGAACGCGGCCGGTGATAGCAGTGTTGATTTGTGGGTGGAAACAAAGACTCCCGAAGGAAAGGTAAGCCAAACTGCACAACAAAATCCCCGTCACTTTAAAACCATCTGAAGCTGCCTTTAGTAAAATTCAGACAATCTTGTTGTAATTGCATTATCACCCTAAATTCTTGGCGTCCCCTTGTTCTGAAGATGACTAATGACTCCTGCACATCCCTATAATGCTTAGCAATTCTGGTCTGCCACACCCCTGAACTTGGGTACCTAAGGATTTAAGCACTTTAGCAGTTCTGTTATTATTATAGTGCATGAATAATAGCTGTTTTGTTAGTTTTTTAAAGTATCAATGTGTGCATTGTGTTTCATTTCGAATAAATAACAAATTAGACTGGCTTGAAATTATTGAGTATTAAGAAAACAAACAGTAGCAGTGTTAATGATATGAGACTGTTGTATCTCATTATCATATTGTCATATACTATAACCAAGTTACATCACGAGGTAAACTTGTGACTGTGTGGCTGAGTATTCTTGACAAATAACTCGAATGTGACAGAATTTTCAGAGAAACTTTTATAAAAATACCAGAAGTGTTTCTAAGCAAACTGAAACTGTCGAGTTCTCCCACAGGTGTACTACTACAACGCGCGGACACGAGAGTCAGCTTGGACGAAGCCAGAGAACGTGAAGATCATGTCACAGACGGACGTGGAAGCGATGGCCGTCACACAAGTTAGACAGGACTTGCCAAATCAGCAGCTAGGCGTCACTGCTGCAGCAGAGCCGACAGTTGGAATGACCTCGCAGGCCGTTGCTGGTAACACCACGCCTAATGCCAACATTCTAGGTAGTTCCTCTTTTCTCACAGACACGCTTTTTCTGTTGCATTTTTTGCCAAGGAATGTCTAAATTATTGTAAATTGTATTTAATACCATATCTAAAGTCTCACTTTTCACATTAATCCTCAGCGCTGTTTGTTGCAGGCAAAACCTTATTTAAAGCTGCACACATGCTTTGAGCCAAAACTGTTTTTTCTTATGTGTGGGGAACACTTCTGCAATACACACATTTTGGAGCATATACATACAGTAATTCTCTTAGATACAGATTTTATTCAGACCATTTTATTCAAACCATTGATTATGGTATCAAATAAAAATTGCTTATTACAGTGTTCTGTGAAGGCGAGCAAAATTGATTTAATTCACACTAAACACACTGAAGAACTTCAATGTTTGCAATCAACGGAACTGTTTTTATGAATGTGTGCTCTTGTTCCCGCTGTACAGGGAATGAATATTGCCGAGTAAATGCAAATTGACGTCTAAAAATAACAGTAAGTATGGCTGATATATTTCTTATGTGCAGAAATACTTATTTTACAACCGTTTTACTTTTGTGTATGTGTTGTGACTGCAGACACAAATCGACCACCGGCAGTAGCTGACGAGACAGCGACCAGCGTGTCATCCACCCCACAGGCCACGCCCTCCAGCATGCCCCCAGGCAACCCCACCCCTATGATGCCTCCACCATTTGGAATGCCCCCTTGTGGTTTCCCACCAAACATCGCCATCCCGGGAGTCGGACCTCTGGGTATGCCTGGAGGAGGTAGGAATTTTGTCTGTTGTCCTGCCCATAAATAGATTTGGCTTGATAATAATTAAAGCTGCTTCCACAAATGGTTCAGCCCATCGCGAATCCTGTTCAATTATGTCCGGTGTGTGTGACTAGTTTAGGTAGTGTGCGGAGTCTGTTTAATAAAAACATATTTCTGTTCAAATCATCAAAAGAATTTAATTCAATCGTTAAATCTGGTAAGGATCAAAATAGTGGATATCCAAAATGGTAAACACTGTATGTGCGGCACATTATTACATAGGTTGTATGCACTTCACATTAAATATTTCTTAACAGTAACTCTTACGACATCTTTTCCAGCAATGATGCCCCCACCCGGTATGAACCTCGCCATGATGCCCCCTCCTGCTATGACGGGGTCCGCACCCCCCGCTGTAGTGAATGCACAGCCGGTAAGTGCAGCAGTCTCACTGCTTGAATCCAGCCAATTTATACCATCTAATTTGGAATTTAAGCACCGGTCTGAGCTATGAGTAAATGTTAAGGTAGCTCGGACGGCTAGCAAGTCAGTTGGTTGAGGAAATATTGAACTGATCGTCAACACCACAAACAATCACCCAGCACTAACATCATATTTCGCTAATCCATCTTAAAAAACAGTGCTTTTAGAAATCCCAATAATTAGCAAGCTTGATAAGTTGACTAGCTAAAAGGTGGCTAGATTTTTGTCTTGATTAACGGTGTGATGTAAAAACAAAATACGTCATAACTATTTAAATTTTGCAAATGATCAGCACAATTTTTACTATAAAAAATTATGTTGATTACCACTTAATTCATCTACAGATAATGTGTATTTAATCACATGCATTTCGCTAAAACATGAATTTGACCTGAAATGTTCATTACGTCATTGTGATGTGTTTGTGACATCACTGCAACACCTAAAACTGGTAGATTTTGATATTGGTCATAAAAATATTTTATATTTTTAAATTATATTTTCCGAAAGGGGTTGTTTTACTTAGGTAAATGTGTATGTAGCCAGTTTTGTGATCTGCTGTCGTACAAATAATTTGTCTGTTGTACGGTACAGTATGTATAACATGTACGACAACTGTTGGGTAAGAATGAAGCCATGATTGTGGGTCATGAACAAATCTAGTGCTAATGTGCATGCGTCGTGAATTATTGTCTATTGGTTTGACTTTGTAGCCACCAAAGCCAACAGAGGTAGCTGAGTGGTCAGAGCACAAGAACACAGATGGACGCATGTACTACTACAATGCCCGTACCATGGAGTCAACGTGGGAGAAGCCAAAGACGCTCACAGACTGGGAAGGTAAACCTTGGGGTTTGTTACCACAGAAACAGGGGTGTAGCAAAAACCATGGTGGGTCTAGATATTAGAGTGGTTATTATAGTCTACAGTTGGTTTTCCGCCTATGGTTATTTTATGGTTTTCTGTCAATGTTGGAATATAATTTTAGTCTACTAGAGTTGATTTCATATGAAGGTTATCTACACACACTAGCACAGTGACTTTAATACAAGGTTAGTTTCATTGTGGTCGTTACAGTGAGGTCACCTACTCACAGTGGCACAGTCACTTTAATACAAGGTTAGTTTCATTGTGGTCGTTACAGTGGGGTCACCTACTCACAGTGGCACAGTCACTTTAATACAAGGTTAGTTTCATTGTGGTCGTTACAGTGAGGTCATCTACTCACAGTGGCACAGTCACTTTAATACAAGGTTAGTTTCATTGTGGTCGTTACAGTGAGGTCACCTACTCACAGTGGCACAGTCACTTTAATACAAGGTTAGTTTCATTGTGGTCGTTACAGTGAGGTCATCTACTCACAGTGGCACAGTCATTATAATCCACGGTCAGTTTCATTGCGGTCGTTACAGTGAAGTCATCTATTCACAGTGGCACAGTCACTTTAATACAAGGTTAGTATCATTGTGGTCGTTAAAGTGAGGTCATCTACTCACAGTGGCACAGTCATTGTAATCCACGATTGGTTTCATTGTGGTCGTTAAAGTGAGGTCATCTACTCACAGTGGCACAGTCATTGTAATCCACGGTTGGTTTCATTGTGGTCGTTAAAGTGAGGTCATCTACTCACAGTGGCACAGTCACTTTAATACAAGGTTAGTTTCATTGCGGTCGTTACAGTGAGGTCATTTACTCACAGTGACACAGTCATTGTAATCCACGGTTAGTTTCATTGCTGTCGTTACAGTGAGGTCATTTACTCACAGTGGCACAGTCACTTTAATACAAGGTTAGTTTCATTGCGGTCGTTACAGTGAGGTCACCTACTCACAGTGGCACAGTCATTGTAATCCACGGTCAGTTTCATTGCGGTCGTTACAGTGAAGTCATCTACTCACAGTGGCACAGTCGCTTTAATACAAGGTTAGTTTCATTGTGGTCATTGCAATGAGGTTATCTACTCACAGTGGCACAGTCATTGTAATCCACGGTTGGTTTCACTGTGGTTGTAGCAAGGTTCTCTCATCCACAGCTAAATTGGAGGAGCTGAAGCAGCAGCAGCAGCAGCAGCCGCCCGTGTCTAGTGCCCCCGCCCCCACGGCGACCCCCACCCAGGGCACACTGCCGTCACAGGCCACCCTCAACTCTGCCTCACCCCAGCAACCTGCCGAGTCACAGGTGATGGACGGTACGCTGATGGAACAGCAGGTGGCGCCGGTAGAGAACGGTACGAGCGAAAGCTCCATGAATGGTGCTGACGAGGAAATGGAGACGGACGAGAAGGAGGAAGATAAAGAGGAGGTGGGTGGCGATCTGTTGTCTTTCCAAATCCATGAACAGCGGAGAATCGTGTCAGAACTTTGTGTGTAGACCTGAGGGAGACTAAGGGATTGTAATATATGAAAGATTTGCATTTTCCATGTGTAGACAAGCCATAAACAAACACGGTATTTAGGTACAACACAGTGCATTATATTATGATTAGACATGTGACAATACATCAAACTATCGATGTATCACAATAGTCGATGCGACAATGCAATACTGTTCAAGGCCATTTTAACTATCGATGTTATCGTCAATAGACTGAATTATCGATGGTAATGATATTTGACAAAACAATTCATCAGGGCTTCTTGTGTCACTGAAATACTCTTCTTAAACATGCTTTTTCAACTTTGTTTGGTAATTATACGTAACATGTTTTTAACAACCTGATGTGCACTGTGTTGAAGGCAAAACCCAAAGAAGATACAATGACAGAGGAACAGAAAGCTGCTGAGAGGGCGAAACCAGTGTCCAGCACCCCTGTTCCTGGCACGCCCTGGTAGGTCAACATCACCCTCACTTTACTGGTTACACTGTTGAGAGACAATTACGTTAGTGAATTCTAGATAAATTCAAACATTTGAAATTGTGTACAATCAAGACACATTATCAGTCATTTGCTGAAAAATGGTTTTCAGTTTCTAATTTTAATTCATGTCAATGGTAAATATAATTATTATTTTGTAAAAGATGTAAAAGCAAGATAGTACCATTTTTGGGATGAATTTAGTCTGTAAACTAATGTTGTCCTTCAACTGAAAAAAGTGCATTAAACACACAGAAATTTTTTGTAACTCATACAATACAATCAGCTGCTATCTGATGGCTAACCCCCGACTGTCTGCCAGGTGCGTGGTATGGACGGGTGACAGACGCGTGTTCTTCTACAACCCGACCCAGCGTACGTCCGTGTGGGAGATGCCCGAGGAACTTGTGGACAGGCCTGACATAGACAAGTTGATGCAGATGCCACCAGAGACGCCGCGTGAGTCTCCATCTTTACACCATCTGCTGTATATTGTTGGTTGTGTTCTCTTTGTTCGTGCTTGGCACATAACGTTGGGCCTTGCATGTGGGTTATGTACTCAATTTTGGCATCAGTTAAGGGCATCTCTAAGCATTGATGTAATGCATTACACAAAACATTGATGTACTGCGTTACGCAAAACATTGATGTACTGCATTATACAAAACATTGATGTACTGCATTACACAAAACATTGATGTACTGCATTACACAAAACATTGATGTACTGCATTACACAAAATATTGATGTACTGCATTACACAAAATATTGATGTAATGCAGTACACAAAACATTGATGTACTGCATTACACAAAATATTGATGTACTGCAGTACACAAAACATTGATGTATACAAAACATGTACTGCATTACACAAAGCCAAAGTCAGTTTACCTCATACTCCATCTATGTTTTGAGATCAGCCCTTATTGTTTTCTGCCAGTCACCTGTTTTTGTTTAATTTGTGACTGTATTTACAATTACATGGCCAGATGAATAAAAGGCTGGAATTTGTTTTGCTATTACAAATTTTTGTATACATTTTATTTAGTTTGTTTATATAAAAAAAATTATGCATCAAAAACATTTTGGTTTTATTATCAGAATCATATAATTTTGTGTGTTGAATCTAAACAAGATTTTTACCCAGAGAGATTGTAGACAATCCCAATACCTTGGAACACTAGTTCTTCGTAGGTGTTCAGCTAGTATGGGCTGAGTTATGTTGGATCAATCTGTCCCTGAATCTCGCGTGCAGGATACTGATGTAGAAGTCATCAGTATGTCATTCCATATTGAGTGTTTGCATAGTGCTAAGTAGAGTTGCTGGAACACTTTTCAGTTGTGCCAAAGAAGAAGACTGGGTCCGGAGATGATGAACCACAGAGCAAGAAAGCCAGGTAAGCACTGCTCTGTCACGGTGTCTTTGCCACTAAAGACATATTATGTCTTTAGTGGAGCCAGTATTCTGTTTGCGAAAAGTTAGATTTTTCTAAGTTTTGTTAAATTAGTGAAATGTATATAACGTATACATTTGGTGCAGAGAGGTCAATTAAAGGTTCACAGTTTGAATGTTTATCTATTTTACCTTCTTGACCACCTAAATGTTATCTGTGTATTGTGATTTGATGAGTGTATATTGCCAAACTTCAGGCACTCGTGATATAGGGTTATCTAACAGTATGGCGCATGAAATTAAGATGCTGTGTGTTTAACAAGGTTTGTTTAGTAAAAAACTTACAAGACATTTTTTATTGTTGTTGCAAATGTTTGTTTTATTTACTCTTGTAGGTGCATAGCCTCGAAACCATGACATGTTTCCCTTTAACATTATATTTGGGGTGAATCATTAAAATAAAAAAATAATGGTCAATTCATATATGAAAATGACCACATTTGGGTGGTCAAGATGTTGAATAGATTTAGTTTATTTTATGAAAACGATGAGACTTTGCAGCTTTAATTTTCATGCTTTTTGTGAAAAACACCATCCTTTTTGATGTGCGAGTTATATGCAAGTACTGCCATGTGTCACTACACTAGGGTGGACGATGACCAGCCACCGGTGACAGACAGCGGGGACAGCAAGAAGCGCCAGATAGACGCGGGCAAGGAGGCGGCCATCGAGGCGGAGGTGAAGGCGGCCCGGGAACGCGCCGTCATTCCCCTTGAGATCCGCATGAAACAGTTCCGCGACATGCTGGCTGAGAAGGAGGTGAGTGTGGGTTGATGTCAGTGTATGTTTCTCTGTGCCTAGCAGTGCACGCCTGCGATTCGTGTGAAGATTGTGATTGTCGACTCGCTGTCTCTGACACTCCCATTGTGACTTTTAATTCGGGTTCAGATATAATTTATTCAGATCCATAACAAAGAAAACATACAATACAAACTCAACATGCATTAACATAGTATAACAATCTTATAACAATATATAGAAAACATGGAATAAGACAATATCCCCAGAGTATAATCGTATAGTATCAAAGTATAAATCAAAATAAAAGTATCAATTAGTATTTAGTAAATTATAACTAACTATTATCTGATAGCTGCTATGGACCTGGGAGAAAAGTATTTACCCAAATCGTTGATGTTTTTCTATATATACAATAACAGTTAATATTTCAATCAAGTAACAAGTTTGATATTGACTAAATTCTAACTATACATTTATGCATCAATATCGGTTACCAAGTACCAAAAAAAACAGTTAAATATATTGATTCCTATGTGGTGTTCAAGTAAAAAGATTGCATCTGAAAATAACATAATTAAGAACCCCCAGAAAGATGTAATATCATAGACTTGGAAAAGAGAGCAGAAAAAAGGTGGTTTGTATGTACAGTGATGCCAGTTTTGTATGTACAGTGATGCCAGTTTTGTATGTACAGTGATGCCAGTTTTGTATGTACAGTGAGGCTAGTTCCAAGCCACATGTAGTCGACATACCACTGCAAGTTCATTTTTCTCTAAGCACCTTCCTTAACCACAATTCATGTCTGTGTTCAGCGCTCATGTAGCAACTAGTGGTGCAGCTAGTTACTGACTTTTAAAGGAACCTTTTTGAAATGTAGCATGTCATAATGATATGAAAACTTATGTCGGGCTCAAATCCTCGAAAACCTGAGCTCAGAGAGTAAGGCAATCTTGTAATTAGTATACAGTGTAAAAGTTGCCAACAAATGGATGGATATGCTAATGAGCTAAAAAGAGTGAGCATGGTTAAAAACATGTTCAGATGACAGCAACATTTTATTAGGCTTAACATTAAGAGAGTGATTTCAAACCGAGAAACATCTAGTTCCAATGTTCATTTAAATAATGATATCTGCAGGTGTCTGCATTCTCGACGTGGGAGAAGGAGCTGCATAAGATCGTCTTTGACTCACGCTACCTGCTGCTGACGTCTCGAGAGAGGAAGCAGGTGTTTGAGTTGTACGTGAAGGAACGTGCTGATGAGGAACGACGAGAGAAACGCAACCGCCTACGCGAGCGGCGTGACCAGTTCCGCGCCCTGCTAGAGGAGGCTAAGCTACATGGAAAGTAAGGATCCGGATTTGGAGGATTGTATTTTTGAATCGACTAATTGCATCATGCAATTGATTTTCAACTCATGTGAGACTTAAATTATATTTTTATTGACAATTCGTTCAGGTAGTTTGTGGTATGAAATGTACTGTAATTGATTGTAATTGATAATAAATTTTTTATTATACAAAATATAACAATTACAATTACAGCAAAATTTCGAAACCGTAGTCAATTACAATTACACAATTTTGCTGTAATCAATTACATATTGGACCCACCCCTGATTGCATGTGCATGTACGTATGCATGCACGCACGCACGCACACAAACACATGCTTACCATAACCATCATACAGTTGTGACATCTAATATCTGCCATCAAATTCCCAGTACTAATTCAGCATCATCAGAAAGGGTGAATAGGTCATTTGCCTATGATGCGCCATGAAAAATGTGGTTTCTAACGGATGTCGTAGCTATCAAAAGGCTGCAGAAGTGTTCAGTTTATTAATTTGTCATATGACTTGTTGTAGGGCGTCCTTCAGTGACTTTGCAGCAAAGTACAGCAAAGAGGAACGTTTCAAAGGCATCGAGAAGATGCGTGACCGTGAATCTATCTTCAACGACTATGTGTCGGAGGTTCGGCGACGGGAAAAGGAGGAATCTCGCTCCTTGAAGGAAAAGGTATGTTTGTTTGTCGGACCGTCAGAGAAGGTCTTTTCGGCCTATGTGTTCCCACGTAAAGGGCATAGTGCATTGTCTCTTCTGCACTTTGTTCTTGTTAGACATTGTTTACCTCACAAGAAACTTGGTTCACATTTCGGCAGTGTCTTACTGCCTTAGTCAGTTGACTGACTTCACTGATGAAGTCCGTGTCTGAAATACTCTGAAATGAAACCAGGCTCTTGTGGGGTAAACGATTTCCAATTTTGTAAGCCAACAAACTAATTTCTATAAATTCAAACGATGCCTTTGTGTACTCCTTTTGATAAAGATCTGAACAGGGCCTACTTACATGTATATACATACATACATAAATGCATATTTGTATGTACAAACACAAGCACGCATGCACACACAACACAAACACAAGTATAATAAGTAAGTAAGAAGTCCACCTGTGTTGTATTCGAGCTGTATTATTTGTAAAATTTTAAATGATATGAATAGAGATAGTTTGTTCAAGATCATATTTTCCTATGAATGATGTGACTGATAATTGACTGTGCTACATAATGCGATGTGAATTCACTTCTATATGTGTGGTTTATTTTGTATACATTCTTTGATTTTTAGGTGTGCATTTGGGGGGACATTTAAAACTGACATAATGCTGGACAGGCTTTGGGGGCATGTAGCCATGTTTTACAGAACTTAGGTTATTTAGATTTAGTTTTAGAAAGTTGTATGCATGATCTGGGTCTGGTAGCTAATTATACATTCATATATAACCAATTAACAATTTGTTTTTATGTAAACATTTGGAAATGTTTGTTTATTTTTCTTGGTGTGAATCAGTGAAGCATTTCATGCGGATAGTGCACACAGTTTTGACAATAGAAGCATTACGTAAAGTTTTAATCGCCCCCTCACTAAAGTACTGAATGTACTCCTCATGTTTAAATAGTTAATGATAATATTTAATTTTGCAATTTCAGAGATTACTGATTTCAGTTAATGAAACAGTGTTGTGGGAAACTGTATTCAACTTCTTATTATAGAACTAACTGTCTCAATCACTTGTGCATTTTGCAATTAAATTACAATGGTACATTGCCATTTGACAAGTAACTAATTTCCTGTTGATCGTACTTCAAATACTAGTAGTGTGGTTTTGATGCACCTCGGTCGTTTAGATGATCTGCATATAACAAGTTTCTACATTTCAACATGTCTGTGTGGTGTAGATTTATGATGAATGCTTGCTCTTAGAAACACTCATCAGTGGCTCTGTACGTATCAACATGTTTCATTCTCCATGCTGTGCACTCCTAATAAAGTTGCTTGTTTTGCCAAAACTAATTCTGAAATCAGCCTTAGGGAGAAAACATTCGGTGTTGTGAACGAATTCCTTCGTCTTTGCATAGTTATTATGGTTTTTGTGTTGACGTATGCTGTCATCCTAATGAGAAGTGGATCAACAACTGAAGCTTAACTATGTTGCCACATGTAATGAGGATATATTAAGTTTATTATGAGAGTAATTACCACAAGTTCAGCAGATAAGAGAATAATATGGCTGAACGGTGTAATCTTTGTAGCTCAAAGTTCACAAGCCAATAACCTGTTCTTCTTTATTTATATAATGTTTTGCACAAAGTTTGACCATTGAATGAATGTGGGCAGAAATCCATGTGAAGTTGTAAAAACTGTTGTCACAGATGCAGAGTTTTATCTGGAATGCTGCCAGACAGAAACCTTGTAGTAAACACGTAGAGAATGGCTTACGCCAACATCTCGTGACATTTGCATGCCGCTCTCTACTTTGACATAACAGGGGATAGATACATAATTAATACAGTTCTATGACATTCGCCTACTGACCATCATGTTACATCACACAGACATGTTTGTACGACGGATCCTTTTTTAATCATGCATACCTTGAGATTACCTGGCTTGACACTGTTACCAGGGGGCCATTAAAATGGCCATTCCATATCATTCCTGATAATCTTGCAGTCTTAATAACAAATAGCTTTAATAGAAACCTTGTTCAGTGTGACGTAGTGCTCATGATGCTGGTGTCTTGTACTTTCCATGATTAGGCGCACGCTAGAATTCCTTCTTGTATGCAAATAAATCTCTTTTAATGTGATCTATCCGTGATGAACACATCGTATTAAGAGTGACTTAGGTGAAAATGTCTGCCTTAATTTGCCATTATTAAATGACATTTCCTTTTCAGCTGCTCAAATTGTGTGTATGTTGAACAGTTTTGTTTGTTTATCTATGTTGACTTTTCTTGCAGGTTTCTGTCTCCTTGAAACCAGGGAATGTTTGGTACAGTTATGGAAGTGTGTGTACATGTCAGAGACAGATTGGGAGGGAACAGTTAGGAAGGGGAAGGGACTAAGGGGAAGACAGGAACGAAACGTGGGTGGAAGGTGATGGGAAGTAGGGTACTGAACACTTGTAGAATTGTTGCTAGCTGTGGCTAGATGATGCATGAAATGTTGCCAAGTGCACTGTCTTTAACATGTTTACTACATCTGTACTTGCAGTTACATTTAGCTATCACTAATTGCTGCTTTAAGATAATGAAAACAATGTAACATTTTCATAAGACTTAACTGTAAAACTGGCAATATATAATAAGTCTACATTTTTGTTTTCTCGTTATTGTCATTATATTGATCGTGTGGTGCTAAAATTAATAAAATTGCGAATGTCAAAAACAATAGCATAGATAACTGTTTTGATTAATTCCATAAGAAATGGTTATAATGACATTTCCTAGGTTTTATTATTGATAATGGCTACTACACGTCTTGCTCCATGTCACTTTTCATTGTTTTCCGCTGATTAATATAAGGCTTGTGTCGCTTTTCGGACCTCCTACCAGATGGTAGCAGCCATGCCGCCGTGCCGTTGCCACAAATCCATCCCACAATGCTACTGTAGCGAATTTTCGAGCGCAGCTTGAGCTCGCCCACCGCCGGTCGCCATGTGGTCCTGCCCGTGCCTTAGGCCATGAAGATTGTTTCACCGGTATTTTGTTACGATTTGTGTTTGATCATGTGCACTGTCTACCATGAAAATATGTACTAAGTTTCGTGTCAGAACGATCGTGCTCTATGCAGGTTGAGATTGTCGCTGTCGGTTGGCGATGTTTTTCGGCTTGTTTTCGGTGTAGGTTGAAAGGGTTTATATTTGTGAAGCTGGGACCGTGTGCTCTTGTCAGCAGCTGGTGCAGTGCTTATGGTGGCAAAGAATTTGTAGCAAAAGCCAGACATTTAGTAACAAAAAAGTGATGTGCTGGAAAAGGAATTCTCATTTAGTTGAAGTGTACAGAGCACCATCGTGCTGATATGAAACAGGTGTGACCATAAATAATGAGTTTTGATTGCCATATGATAAATCATACAGGCATTTATTTGTTTGCAATGACTGCCCAGGAGACCTTGCCAAATCTTCAGTCAGGTAGCAAATTATTGTTCAGCTGAGTCCGTTCGATGCCAGACTTTGTTGTCAGCTTTGAAATGTTTAGAACATCCATTGTTTGAAGTCAGTCGGATAGGTTAGTATTTTTTAATATTCTGTTTATTCTAGAAAGATTCCTTTAAAAAAAAATGTTGCTTTTTTCACATGATTCTGCCCGTCATAACGCTAGTAGGCTATAGCATCACATTTTATGCTGGGTATTTTCACACAATTAGGAAAGCAGGCGGGTAACTGTGCAAGCGTAAACCAATCACTGGCTACTTTCAGATCGTGGCTGTCATAACTCAATATGTGATGTTAATAATAGTTTTACAGCGTCATTGCACGACCACGTGGACCCTCTGTAGCTCGTCATATATTTGGATTCTTTCCAAATAGGTGTTTATGTCACATAAAATTGCAATCTTCTAGACAGATATCGTTCTGGCGAGCTAACTGAAGCTTTACACCTTGCTTTGAAGTTGAATGTTTATGCTCGGAGATGTTTTGGAGAGAACATTTCCACGTAAACACGTCAAATTTAGATGTCTTGCTAACCCCCGTCATGCACTTGTGGCGGGATGAAGATCAAAGTTCAGGTGCTACTCCAGTGCATAATTTTTTATAATATTTGTAACAACTAATCTCCAGTAATTGCAATTGATAGTGTTAATTTATGAAGTTGTTGTCCTTCCTAGTGTCTGTGTTAAATTCTAAGTCAGTCTCATCGTAATCATTAGTACATGGGTAGGATTACTGCATGGCAAGTGATAAATGTTGTTTATTTGTTGAAATTGCATATACCTGGTTGAAGGCTTTCGATCTATCTTGTTCATTGCTGTGAGGTGAATATGTCAGGCCTAAAGGTACAGGGAAAAGCTTAAGAGAGGTCAACTTAAAAGATAGAGTTAACACCTGGGGTTAATTTAAGTAAAAAAATCCATGTTTTTACAATATCTTGTGACAGGTCGTTCTGTAGCTCGACATGTTTCATTGGTGACTTATGCAGAAAAGGCCGGTTGCTATGTCAGAATATTTTCAGAATATTTGTTTACATGTACATCATTGCATAGAAATTGTTATGCTTTTCAATTTCCACATGACAACGTACAATCAAATATTCTGACATAGCAACCAGTCTTTTCTGTGTGAGTGTCAGACTGTTGAAATTGTGGTTTTTTGATGTTCCATAATGTTATTAAGCATTTTATTTTGCCCCAGGTTTCTTCTACAGATATAGTGTAGCACCTGTCATTAGGCATGGCATGTTTGCCTTCACGCGTTTCATGATGTATGATTGTGTAATATCTGTTCTGAATGCTGTCAGTAAATGTACTGAACATAATCAAATATATAATGATATATTACATAATAGCATGATTTTCTTAGGTGCAGCATTCTGTGTAAATTAGAAGTAATTACTGTTAACATAATTACTGTTGCTGTCAAATATATAATAATATCAGTACATTTGCATTAGTATTAATTCACCTAAATGTTCATTCTTGATGCATGCATAAAGAGAAAATGCTTCAGTAGCAGTTTGCTCTAGATAAATGTACAGTTTATGTTCGAGTGTAATATGTTATTTTGAAAATAATCCAGTTACGCTAAATTGACGTTTGTTATTATGTTTCTATTATAATTTATTATTATGCTGTACAACAAACGTCCACAGTTGCAATATCATTGTATGTTTCTTGTTCATAAATATATTACACTAAAGACTTTGCCATTGTTTGTTAATTAATCTTGTCTTCTATCCCCAGCGGAGGTCGGAGGTTACCCAGATCCCTAATTGTTTATTTTTTCTTTTCAGGATTGTTTCTAGTTTTTAACCAGAATGCTAATTGTTTGTTTCCAGATCTTTCAATGGTGGTCTAGACCTATAAAATACTGAATGTTTTCAGAAGTTCTCACTATAAGAGTATCATATTGGTCTGATGCGCATGGTTTTGTTTTGGATCCTGCAGTTGTTTAGAAAATATATCCGTGGAAACATTTTGTGTTTCACATGTGTTTCACAGCCTGTGCCGTGACGTAATTATAAATGAGTAGTGCTAGTTAAATAATGTTCATAGAACATATAAATTCACGTTATGTTACTGGTTCACGCATTTGTGCAAAACGGTTTTCTCTGCCTTTGTTAGTGGCAGTTGACTCTAGATAATGTTTGCTTGTTAGACATTTGATAGCAATTATCAACAACACTCCATTGCAGTTAAAAAACAATGCGTTTTTGGTCAAAGATACACCATTTGTTGAGTGTCTCTTCTATGGTTTCAACATTTGGAAAACCAGTGTTTCTGAGATGCATTTTTTCAAAATAACATTTTTATAATCACGAACATTTTATTATTTAAAAACTACTACGTCAGTTTAATGACACCGGCCTTGAGGTGGTGCAACTTTGACTGAAAGCCTCAAGTAGTTCTTCAATAATCCATCTAATTTTCAGAAAACATTTTTCAAACGATGGCTTTCAGACTGAATCACTCACACATAACGTATTCTTACAGCTAAAGGTGGACTACATTGCCATGCTGAGGGACTTCCCGGGCCTTGACCGCCATTCACGGTGGAGTGAAACAAAGAAAAAGTTGGAATCTGATTCTCGTTACAAAGCTGTTGAAAGTTCATCTCGTCGCGAGGACTGGTTCCGCGACTACACTAAGAAACTTGATGATGTAAGTACACGACTGGGAGCACCTGGAGGGTGTAGTTGATGGGAACTCATTTATATAATCAAAACTTAACTCTAGTTGCGGTTTAAACAAGTTTCGGTAAAGGTCTTAACCCATTAGGCCCCAGGATTTTATTAAAACATGCCACCATATACCCAGGATTTCTGGCAAATTTCAAGCGATTTTACCTCCTTGTGTTCAAAAATCTGTAGAAAAAAGACTATTCAATATTGACAATTACAAGTTGTGTTTATTTTGAAGAGTAGTAATTTCTCCACATGCATGTATACATAGAAATAGGATATATTAATAAAATGTTGACATTTGATCACAATTTGCAAAGACAACATAGTACATTTGTTAAAACATTGAAAGTTGCCACCGACATTTGACAATGATCCCATGCTATAACCCTATGCAACTCAGCGAAGAAAATGTAGCTATATGTGTTAGCTTTGCACCACTGAAAACATTATCAAATTCTGACAGTTATTTTTCAGGTTACACCATATTTATCATGACAGATATAGAAATAAAAATTTTCGAGATAGTGTGAACAAAACTGATGAAAATCAAGATTTCCGAAAGGGCAACAGATGCACGTAACGAGCTGTTGTTGTTGCAAAGTGTATCCGCTAGGGTGTGGCAAAATTTGGTAGCGTTTAGTTCAGTAGTTATTCGCCAGGATTTTTTTAATAGAGGGTCTTATATGCGGCCGGCGGCGGCCGTTCCAGGACTGCACAGAGCGGCCGGCCACGGCCGTTGTGGGGTCTAATGGGTTAAGCTCTTTTTTCAAAAAGTTTCAAGGAGCGTGAAAGCCCTCGGGCTACTACTGTCGTTGTCTGGATCACATACAGAGGAGGGAGACAGGAAATTTACATTTGCATGGGCACCTTAATGCAACAATCAAGAAGTCAATTTGTTGTAATGATGGAAAAAAACAGTTTTAATGTTTGGTCAGTATATTTCACAATTTAATGTCTTCGTATCCCCAGTCTTTCTGGTTTTTTCATTTGGTTAGTATTCTAAGGCCATGTTCCATGCAATTTCATCCAACATGTGCTGCATGTAGTACACTAATTGACATAAATTATACCTGATGTGATATCAGGCGTAATGACCTGGTATATAATCTTCCCAAACCCTGTTTCTTGCAGGACTCAGACGGGGAAGATCGCAGGGAGAAGGAGAAACTCGAGCGAATTGAAGCCAGTCTCCGCGAGCGTGAGAAGGAGGTTCAAAGGTCACTGTCTACATCTCTGCGGGAGCGCGACAAGGAGAGGGAACAGCACAAGAAGGATGAAGCGATCCAGCACTTCAAGGCCCTGCTTGCCGACATGGTCAGAACCTGCATTTGTAATAATATATTTATAATGTTTTCTATAATATAAAGTAGTTTGTTCCCTCATATCTCTGTCAGTTTCTCATGTATTTGGCTAAAATTTTATTGGCATGCCTAGGAGTTCATTGGAATGGTTCGTACATGAAAAATTAGAAATTCCCTTGGGATGGGGATATTATGTATGTGGACGTTTGACGTAGATTACGTAACTGAGAACAATAGAACATACAATTGTTAGCAATGTTGTGCATGTTTTCTACAATTGTTACGAGTTGCGTGATCTACGTCAAACGTTCACATATACGAACGCTTCGTGAAACCAACAGTTGTACATGTTTTTGGAGCTTGAAGTCGTCATTATCATTGCCATTGCCATTATCATTGCCATTGTCATTGCCATTATCATTGCCATTGCCATTATCATTGCCATTGTCATTATCATTACCATTGCCATTATCATTGCCATTATCATTGCCATTGCCATTATCATTGCCATTGTCATTATCATTGCCATTGTCATTATCATTACTATTGTCATTATCATTGCCATTATTATTGCCATTGCCATTGCCATTATTATTGCCATTGCCATTATCATTGCCATTGTCATTATCATTACCATTGTCATTACCATTGTCATTATCATTACCATTGTCATTATTATTGCCATTGCCATTATCATTGCCATTGCCATTATTATTGCCATTGCCATTATCATTGCCATTGCCATTATTATTGCCATTGCCATTATCATTGCCATTGCCATTATTATTGCCATTGTCATTATCATTGCCATTGCCATTATTATTGCCATTGCCATTATTATTGCCATTGCCATTATTATTGCCATTGTCATTATCATTACCATTGTCATTATCATTGCCATTGCCATTATTATTGCCATTGCCATTATCATTGCCATTGCCATTATTATTGCCATTGCCATTATCATTGCCATTGTCATTATCATTATCATTGCCATTATCATTGCCATTGTCATTATCATTGCCATTGTCATTGTCATTGCCATTATCATTGCCATTGTCATTATCATGGCCATTGCCATTATCATTGTCATTGTCATTACCATTGCCATTGTCATTACCATTGCCATTATCATGGCCATTGCCATTATCATTGCCATTGCCATTATCATGGCCATTGCCATTGTCCTACCAAAACTTGACTGTGCAGTCCAAGGAGTCATCAGCTCTTATGGTGGCTGCCTACTCTCCCGTGCAACTCGGTTAGTATTTGATAAAGCACACGATTAAAAAAAAATTTTGGAACATATAAAAAATTAATATACTGGTCTGAATTAAAAATTGCTGAATATACACATAAATATATCAAAAATACTACTAATAATAATACTTTTAAAATAAATATAGCACAGCATTAGCAATAGTAGTAGCTATGTTTGATTTTTCTTGAACATTTGCCGTGGTGGCAGACCATTATTTTTGCTAGCAGTTGTGGTACGTGTTGTAAATGACAGGCATTATTAATTCTTCATTTCCTCATGCTGGATCATTTAGTGAAGGATGTTATATTTTATTCACATTGAAGTTTTATGCTTTTTATTTAAACATGTAGTGTTACATGTTTGAAGTAATCGTAGTCTTATAATCTAGTATCTAATACATGTGTGGTACTTTTTGTTATGTTACTAAAGGACGGTGAATTACCATTTAAACAGTTCTCGTAATAGTGTTAATGCATTTTTAATAATGTTTTCGACATTAAAATACCAATTCTAGTACAACAGTATGAATTTTTTTAATGTATTAACTTGTGAAGATTTAATATTATCTTTTGAAAAGGGGGGCTATTTATAAGGACATTCTCTTCTTTTATGCTTAGTGTGGCAAGTCTGAGAAGTTAGCTATATATCATAGGAACAGAAATAAACAAGTAGTGTTTTGCACATGGAAACATGAATGAACAAGCAGTGTTTTCAACATATAAATAAACAAGCAGTGTTTTGCACGTTGCAACAGCAATAAACAAGCAGTGTTTTGCACTGTTGCATGTACAAACGTGGAAGTAAACAAGCAGTGTTTTGCACTGTTGCAGGTGCGGACTGTGGACACAAATTGGCACGACACTAAGAAGGTGTTGCGGAAGGACCACCGATGGAGTCTGGCTGATCTCCTGGACCGCGACGAGAAGGAGAAGCTATTCAACGAACACATCGAAAATCTGACAAAACGCAACCGGGACATGTTTCACAAGTTACTCAACGAAACATCCGAGGTGGCTCTGACGTCCACTTGGCGGGAGGTGAAGAAGTTAATCAAGGACGACCCTCGATATTCCAAGTTCTCTTCCAGTGATCGGGTGAGTAGTTGGTTTTTCTTGCTCGTGAAAGGGGCCAACTCTGCAATGCATTGCCTGAAGACTTACTGGGTAATTTCACAAACTACTTTATAACATAGACAACATGATTTCACTTAAACATTATCAGACCTTGCACTTTTAAATCAGTGTTGACTGAAAGCATTGACATGTGTTTTTGCAGCAGCTATGATAGCCAGCTGTGTGAACCTGTCTGTGATGTTGGTTGTAGAAGAAGGAACGTGAGTTTGATGACTACATCCACGAGAAGTTTGTGCAGGCAAAGGCTGATTTCCGCGAGCTGCTCAAAGAGACAAAGTTGATAACGTACCGCTCCCAGGCATTGCTTGGGGAATCAGAGCAACATCTCAAGGACATTGAGAAGATCCTTCAGGTACGGAGTCGTACATAGTCATATGGAGTCGTTCGGAGTCAGTCGAAAACATTGGTTTCTCTCCCTGGTGGTCCATAAAAGTAACCCAGAAACCCACAAAAGATTCCATGTGTTGTTGTCTTGTTATTTGTTGAAAATATGGTAATACATCCCGGTAATAGTCAGTTAGTCAAAACCTGGTTAGTCAAACAACAACTAACTTTGTTAGTCAGTCAAATAATTTGCTTGTAAATAACTTTCGTCAGAACAGATGGTACAGTCCTGTCATGCATTATGAGCCATTCATTCTCACAGCTGTTGTGTTTAGATGTTCACATTTCTGGCCCTGTTGCACCAGTGTTTATTTGTGGACGTCTCCAACTCAATTAATCCTTGAGGAAATTTAGAAGTTGTCATTTGTAAATGACACAATTTAATCACTATGTACTATGTTGAGACTTGTCTATTTACTGTTTAATTAACATTTTCAGACTAGGTGTTTCATTGTTTCATTAGTATTTTGAGACATGGAATTTTACTGTCTAATTTATATTTTGCGACTTGGGCTTTTACTCTTTAACTAATGCATTGAAACCTAGTTAGTCCACAATTCAATAATTTGTTTAATTTAATAATCCGCACATATTTTTGTGAACAAATCTCGACACACTGTACATTGTTTCATCGTTCTGTTGTTCACCAAACTGGATGTTTTGTTAATGCAACAAAACCCCTTGAGAACCATGGTGTGCAGACAGTGCAGATAGACGAGGTTCCACTATACCAAGCTGTATTATAGCGTTTAGTCAGAAGGAAATATTGTAACATTTCGCCGTTACCTAAAAACTGTTTACCACTGGAATTGTGAAACCGAGATGCTGAGCTTGGCTTTCCCGCCGATTTTAGGGCAATATAATTTTCTGTAGTGTATATGATTTGTGTTTAAATGTTTTGAATTTTCTGCTGACAGAATGACAAGCGCTACCTGGTGCTGGACTGTGTGAGCGATGTGCGTAAGAAGATACTGCTGTCATATGTGGAGGACCTGGAGCGCAAGGGTGTCCCTCCTCCACCGACCGCCTCCGAACCTAGTCGACGGAGTACTAAATGAGACTGTTTATGAGCTAACGTCTACTTCAACTCTTCCAGTGTAAGCTCCAGTCACTGAAACTGACGTCACTGGGAACATTCTTCTGAGTAATTATGTGTACTGTATTGACATGTGCTGCCCGCTATTGCGTTTTGAGGCAGTGGGTTTTAGTCACTAGTATGGCAGACTGTTTTAGTAATGAGCCTATGCGGCACTGTATAGTTGCTGTTGAATTGAGTGTCGTTACTGCCTTTTGTTTTACTGAAAGATTTTGACAAGTTGTCAGTTTTAATTCGCAGCTGATGTGAAGTAGCCAGACAACTTGGAGACACTTTGCACTTAAAACATTTGTTCTCTCTCATTTCTTCGTATCCAGAGACGAGGTGAAGAAGGAGATAATTGTGTTGATGTCTCAAAGTCCCAATAATGCATTGCTTGTAGCATAAGGTAAACGATTATGTTGTATTAAGAAGGGTATCTTAGTGATGATCGCCTGACGATTGATTGACGATGTCCTACTAAATAAAGTTATGCTTAAAACGAACAGTCTCCTGTTTTAGTGTTTTAAATTCATTAAAATTGAAGCAATGTTGCATTCAGTGATAGTGGTGTGTGCTTTGCTTCTTCTATGTACAAAGTCTGAGGGATCATGTTATATAGTATAACTTCTATCTGTTCTAACATCGTCACTGCCAAATCAGTTTTAGTAAATCATAGTTTGTTTATATAGTGTGACCATTATTTGTTTATTTTGAATGACTCGGAAATAATGTTTACATTTCATGATGAACGGCAAGGTTGATATTCACAGAAAGAAAGACACATTTAGACAGTCAAAATAGATATGTATGATTTTACGATAAAAACAACTCTTTGCATTGCGTATATTATGTTTAGCATTTTTCAAGATTCTTCTAATTCACTGTTGTGTTTCTATATTTTAATTGACTTAAACTTGGCAGCTCCCACATCTAGAGACGGCCGCAGATCACGATCAGGATCCGTTGGCCATATCCTACATAATGAGTGCCTAGGATTGTGCAAAATATCCCTTCGTAGGATAATGACCGGAAAGAAAGTGAAGATTGCATGTGATGTGTGAATGTTTTCTAGCATTTTTGCGATCGAATAGTTAGTCCAGAAAGTTTGTTTTTGCGTCACATCTTTCATTTGGTGGCAGTGAACAGGCATGAACCGCTGGTATATCACTACACTGGCTATTCTGCACAAGGCACCAACATTTCAAAATCAGCCACTGGGCTCAGTCGAAATTGAGGGGTATTAGCGTTGGGTGTTTTTTGTATTGAAAAAAGACGTCGCTTTCACCTATTTCAAACACGAAGTCAGTTATTTGATGTTTAATGTGCTGTGAAAGTTTAAAGAAAATTGTACGCGTTTACCACTGAACCCAGTGGAAAAAGCCTTGTCCCAGACGCACGAGACTATGGACTTCTATATATGTAAATATAATGTCCATGCACAAGGCAGTCGAAGTCAACAACACAAGTCCAATATAGAAAAATTAAAAGCCAAACGGATGATGTTTATTTATTATGGGGATTAACGCTCGATGCGAGCATCCTGGACGTCAGGTGCCAAGAGCCCATATTTCGACGCAAAGCAGTAGCAGTATTCCTAGAACAGATAAAAGAAATAATTGCAATACTGCCGTAATCACAGTAAATATTATAAATGTTGTGTACAGTACAGTACTAACATTAAAACGAAACAAAAGTCAGGGTTTTCGACTTATGCACCTGTAAGAGTTACTAAAACATAACCATTTGTAACTACAATTAAGAATAACCCGCCAGTGGTTTACTAGGAAACCTTATTAAACACACATTTTCGTTTCATGAGCTGCGCCATACTGTTAGATAAAGCTACGTCACTAGTGTGATATTCTGGCAATATTCGCTCGCGAAATGAAAATATATTCTTATACACGTCTTCCTATTCTTGCCAATAGGATATTGCCACGCTATCTGCCTCCAAACTCAACTTATGCAACATATTTTGGCCTTCGTTTACTAAACTAATATTCTTTCTGGCAAAATAACATTTCGCCTATTATAAATGTTATGTGCAGTATGGGAGACCGAAGTAGTTGTTATAATTTTCAGTTAAAGTCAGTTTTGTGAAAAGTATGTTACATGCATTATTTCTGTCAATGTATGCATTAAATTTATTATTCGCGTTAATAAAATGAACCATTCCATTAATATTCCATATTGTAGTTAGGTAGACTTGTGTAGGCGCGGTCGACTGTAACAACTAGTAAGCGAGGTAAGTTGTTACATCATAGGGGGCACGTTGTTACAGCAAGGAACGCGTGGATTGCAAAGCAAGTGTAACTCGTGCGTGTTACTGTTGTTACATCTTATATACAGTGTGCATAGCAATGTAGGCGTTCGCAGCTTCATATATAAAGTTTTTCATTTTTAGTTACCAACGGGACTTATTTCTCGGATTCTTTCATAGCAAACACTTGTGAATATAAATGATTGAATGGAGTATGAAATAGTGAATGTCAAGATATATGTAAAGCGACTTCTACATGATTTAATTGATACACACACGTACGCACTCGCGCACAAACACCCACATTTCAATTAATCGTGCAATATCTATTAATTACTCAAATGGAGATGTGCCCTAAAGAATTCGCAAGATTGAACACGATTGTCTTCTAAGGCAAAACACCTAGATGGCAAGTGGACAAGGAAACCAACTGACTTAACAATTTTCCACCCGCCCTTCTGAGATATCTATCAATTTTGTTTGACGCTGCTATCATTCACAGTACTGTTTATAAACCAGTACGCTAGGGTCCACAAGTGAAATAAAGCGTTCATACGTTGTGGTTAAATAAATTATGTTCTTTAAGTCATTGTCAGCACACAACTTGCCGGCTGAGCCAGCTTTGCGAGCCGTCCGAGCGTTGTTACAGTTGTAACAACTTGACCCAATACAATTGTAACAACTTGCCCCAAACACATGTTTTGCAGTTGAATGTACGTGGACGATAACCAATCCTGAATTTCAGTTTAACATCTACTTGGCATAACCCATTATACTATATAGTACGTTTCAAGTTTCATTCACGAAACATAAACAGTGGCTGTGTGAGACGATATTGTGTGGGCATACCAAATACAGTTTTAGATGTTTAAAAAGTAATTCTTTTCCACATCTCGTTAATTTCGTCTTCTCCGGACTCCCGATTTTTTTTACCGACAACAAAACTACATGCTTAAAATACACTAAACGCAAATGACCACAACGGTGGGGCTATTTCAGCCAGTTACACTGATAATAATTCTTAAATCGAAGCTGGAAACGAAGCGATCTGCGCTTCCTTATTAAAACCGTGTGGACACTTTCGGGGAAAGCCTGATGTCCACTGTCAAATTTCAACACCAGGCTGTTATGCGGAGGGATATCGACAGGTTTTCTAGTTTTTCTAGTTGTTTCCAGCACCCGGCAACATTCTATTAACTGACTCGTTTGTATGTTGTGGTTACGACAATGTGATGGTGTTGCGAGGTTTCATTGAACTTATCAGCCTTTTTCGGAACATCATCCATCACCTTTATGTGTTGGCAATGAGGGTTCATGTCGTCCTCAATGTTTCTTCTACGTCCTCGATTAAATGAGACGGGACCGACATTAACGTGATCATCCGAGTCACGAGGGATACACAGTCCCCACTGTTGAGAGCCAGGTTTTTACACCAAGCATATCTGATCCAGGTCTTGAACCCAAAACTCTGGCGGATGTGTCAGCCACTACACTACCGCGCCTCTCCGCAAGGTGTCACCCCAAGCGGGAACTCACTTTAACTTAGCATAGATTAGCATAATTAATTAGCATCATCTACTTGAATCATTACAAACTGTTTACAGCTGTCAGGCGTAAGGGTTTGGAGTACCGCGTATAACTCTTCTATGTACAAGCGTTTTATGTTTCATTACTCGAATTCAACAGTACCATAGTAAAACCTGTATTATTCTATTTTATTTACTTATTTTATCGTGGTTGACCAGATTAGCCTCACTTAGCACGGTGTCCTTCTCATTGATATCTCGAAATGGCTGTGTTCGGGCGATCTCCAGTGTGTATTGCGGGGTGGTGCGGGGTCAGTGGCGTAGGGGAGACCGGGGCTAGTTGTATACAGGGGCAAGTTGTTACAGAGGCGTTTTAAGTCCACCAGCAGACACACTGTCAAAAAACATCGGGAGTTAAGAAGACGAAATTAACGAGATGTGAAAAAAATACTTTTTGACCACCTAAAACTGTTTGTGTGTACATCCACATAATATCATCTCACACAGCCACTTTTTAGGTTTTGTGAATGAAACTTGAAACATGCTTACTACGTAGTCTAAGGGGTCATACCAAGTTGAAATTAAATTGAAATTCAGGATTTATTATCGTTCACGTGCGTTCAACTGAAAAAAATTGTGTTTTGGGCAAGTTGCTACAATTGTATTAGGACAAGTTGTTACAACTGTAACAACGGTCGGGCGGCTCGTACCGATGGCTCAGCCAGTGTGTTTTGTGCTGACAATGACTGAAAGAACAACATTTATTTAACCACGACGAGTGAACGCTTTATTTCACTTGTGAAACCTAGCGTACTTGTTTATAACCAATACTGTAAATGCTAGCAGCGTTAAACAAAGCTAACAACTCTCAGAAGGGCGTGTTGCGCATAAATGAACAATGTTTCGACTTTCGATAAGCCAGAAGCTTCCTTGTCCATTTGCCATCTGGGTGTTCTGAACTGTGACAATCTTGTTCAATCTTGTTTATTTTTATGGCACAGCCCTATTTGAGCAATTAATAAATATTGTACGATTCATTGAAATGTGGATGTTCATGCGCGTGTGCGTGAGTGCGAACGTGTATGTATCATTCAATCAAGTAGGAGTCGTATTACATTACACGGTGCACATATATTGCCATTAAAAAAATTAAGCCAAAGAGGGGACCATAGCCTAATTCCCCCGCCTCAATAGTCCACCTGATGTTTCGAAACTTGGCGGCAATCATTTATATTCCATTCAATCATTTATATTCCATTCACAATCGTTTGTTATGTAAGGATCCGGGAAAAGTGTCCTGCTTTGCAACTAGTCATGACAAGCTTAATATATGACGTTGCGGACACTTACGTTGCAAACTGTGTATAAGATGTATATGTGTGTATAATCCTATTACTGTAGTAATAGTAGCATGCACGAGTGACGCTTGCTTTGCGACCCACGCGTTCTTTACTGTAACAACGTGCCCCGTGTGACGTAACATCTTGCCCCGCTTACGGAGCTAGTTGTTACAGTCGACCGCGCTTGGGAAACTTCACATATCTGCCTAACTACAATATGGAATATCAATGGAATGGTACATTTTATTAACACGAATAATAAATTTAATGTATACGTTGACAGAAATAATGAATATAACATAGTTTCCACAAAAAAGTTACTTTACCTGAACATTGTAACAACTAGCCCCGGTCTCTCTTGTATAGGATCTCGCAAAGGGGTAGGCCACGGGGGGGCAAACTTAATCACCCGTTAGTTTACCATGCTACCGTGTAGCGGCGCAACGGAAAAATTAAGCCAAAGAGGGGACCATAGCCCAATGCCCCCGCCTCAATAGTCCACCTGATGTTTCGAAACTTGGCGGCAATGTCGTCACTCCGCGATGCTCCTGTTTACTCGACTGTACGGACGAGTACCTGGCTCTAGACAGTGGTGGGAGCACATGGACGAATAGTCTTCGCGAAGTAATATTGGAGCGTGGCCGTAGGCGGGTTAGTGATGTGATGTCTTTGCCATTATTGGTGCTCGTATTAGTTTCTACGTTCGTAATACCGAATGTCATTCTACTACACCGTCATTGGACGGTACATTTTTTAATCATAAAAAATGCAAAATAAACAACAAAATGCACTATTACGACTTACGAATATTGAAGCACATTGTTTCCTTTTACTGTTTATGTTTATTCTTAATAGTTTCGGAGACATAATAATTTAAACGTTTTGAAACCTGAATCATCATTTTTCTGAAGAAAACAAAACAGTGAAAGTCGTACTTTAATAAGCAAGGGTGGATGTGTAACTAAATTCAGATATATTCTGGTGCGTCGCCATGCTGCCGTGATTTGTACGCGATTGGACAGTCATGTCACGTGGATCACGATTGTATCATTACATAAAAATCAGACTGTTACGTCGACGCTTCGTTTTACGTAGGCACCCACAAGAACTTTATATTCGTTGAATCCGCAATGGTAGGTTTCGTCTTCTTCTTCTTGTAAAACAGTGTGTTAAACTCATTCCTGATTCCTAATTGCACAATGGGAAGAACCAATACATTAAGTATGTGCGATTGTCTGTTTTAAGCAAATCAGGCCCAGCTTGTAAATTCCATTAAACCTTAAGCGTAAGTGTAATATAGTAACATTATCATAAACATCAGACTTACATTTTATTAGTTTATTACACAGCTACACACACATACGCACGCACGCACGCACGCACGCACGCACGCACACATATAATACATTTTGATTATACGATTCCCATGTTATGCTTACATATTACACATGTATCACACAAATGCTGTAATTGACTTTAGTTTGTTGCCTGCATAATAAACTAGTAGTAATTTATTGCCTGTATGAGCAACTAAACGTTGGTATGTTGTATTGTAGCTAGTACATGAAGCCCAGCTATGTCAATTATTGGCCACCATTGGAAGCCATCAACTTCAAGTTATATCGCTCAGCGGTAGATCTTGATTTGTGCTTCCGACCACCTTTCACACAACAGTATACTAGTAGGCAGTACTTGTTTGCTTCACCAAATTCCCTATATGTCTAACGTTGCTTTGCCACCGCTGTAGATCGTTTATCGAGGCGCCATACTTGTACATCATTTTGCAATTCGTGTTTCAATGCCGCTTCCCAAAACATAAAACTGGGACGCTTGACACCAACTATGACATACATTTTGCTTGTTTATAAGCCTACGTTTTTTGTAGGTGAAACTGCATATTAAAACTACCACGGGGTGCGCGAAGGCAGGCCCTACTCTTAAATCTAACTGGAATGTCTGTAGGCTACTTGGTGAAGTCATATCCCGGTGTTAAACTGCAGTAAAAACAAGGTTGACACATATCTCAGGAGGGCGGGTTATAAGTAGATGAACATTGTTGGACTCTCGATAAGCCAATGGCTTCCTTGTCCACTTGCCATCTGGGCCTTTGGCTTGGATGGCAAATCTTGTTAAATCTTGTTAAGTAGGTCTATGTTTGTTTCATTGCGTGATTAATACGTGAGAAGCCATGTCCACTGTACCTAGAGTTAATATACATTAAGCGAAGCAGTTTGCACGTTTGCATGGTGGTGAAATAGTTTAGTAGATATGGAGAATAACACAACAGATGAGGTACAGCAAATACGGGATCCGTTTGTGATTTAATTAATATCTTGGGAAGACTACATAGCATATTTTTCTGTGTTATATAAAGAGCTTTCGGAGGCTCTTTAGCAACTTCGTTTATTTGTGTTTGTTACTCGTCGTGTTTGCCTGTGGGACCTGACTGAATCATGGTCACAGCTCGTGTCCGGTGAAAGAGATCGTCTGTCCACTCTGGTGAGGCGCGTCAGTAGTCGCGAAAAAATGTCAAACAGCACGTGTAATTAAATTGAATTCCTCTTTATTTGCCACGACGTCAGATGCTTGAAATCTCAACAGAGAACGGATGCAGTATATCAATTGATTATTTAACATATACCGACTGCTTTCACGGTCAAATCTGTCAACACAAATATAGGTGTTTGCCCTTACAACGTCGCTACGCGTCGCATTTCATAAACAACACTTTCATTGCTAGTCAAAACAGATACACTCTTGTCCGGTAGACACAGATTACCTAGATTGGGAATACTGCAGTCGTGACCCCGTCTGAATGGAAATGAGATCACCAGAGACGTATCGGTCAACTCTTGTGTTGCTTTTGCAGAGATCGGGATTGCTAGAACCATCGGTGGTGACCTAAACGATTTGTTTTCACGACTACCCAGTAATGTCTTCATGTAGATATAGAGCTCGTGAATGTTAAAATAGCTGTGCTAGTGTGTACATATATCTGTATCGCTGTTCAGCATCAGTACTGAAAACGTAGTCCAATCCGTGGAGAACGGTAGCAACATTCTGGGATGATGTTCTCGCGGACACTGCTGGTGCGTCGGTTGCTGTGACGGTCGGTGCTACACACCAGACGGGACTTGAGTTCACGTCGCCACCGCCGGCTGCAAACAAAAGATGGAATGTTCGAGTGAATAACGACATAATATACCTGGCATGGTACCACTGGTATAGCCGCATATACAGATGAATTGGCTCCTAGAGTTAGGCAGAAATACATAATATGTATTTAAAATATTGCATTTGAGTTTAATCAAAAACATTACGTTTTTGCATTTGATTATTCAAATGCATATTTCAAATATCTTTACTAGTTGACAGCTTTTGCTATGCACGTGGTGTTACGATAATGTTAAATGTTCGTGTAACTATATTATATAGTATCTGGGTACCCGTATTATGAAATGTTCGTGTACCTAGTGTAGCCACCATCGGATGTTCGTGCTCTGTGCCTCCATGTTCTGAGTGTATGCGTTTCAATTTCAATTATTTTTTTATTTTTCAGACTATTTCACTAATTGATCTCGTTTTTGTTGGTCTCCAGCTCCTTAACCTTTTTTGTAGATACTTGTATCGTCTGCACGTTTCTGAACTGTTCTTGTTATTCCATCTTCCAAGTAATTGACATATATACTAAGACACGCACAGGTCATGTTACTGATCCTGTCGGCTCCCGCTCAACACTGGCTTCCAATTTGAAACGGCCGTCTACCATTACAGTTTCTCCTTTGTCAGTGAACGTGTTACAACCGTGTCTTCGTGTGAGGTACCTAATTAGCAGAATAGACTGTAACGCGAAATTGACGCTTCATCATTTCCCCCTGTGTGGGTTCTTTTACAGACCCTGGCAGAGACACCAGATAGAAGCGACCAACGGTTTTAGCGTCTCTTCCGAAAGACACAGGCAAAGTGGGGTGAACGAAATTGCCCAAGTTTCGAAACAGCAGCAAGGTGGCCTAAGTGGACTCCAACCCTCTCGACTGACGGTCCGGCTGATTGACTGCCGACTACTGCGCTCCACACGTTAATCATACGACCACCAGCCGCGCACAGCTAGTGGTTTTTTTTACCTATTTAATGATGAGCTGTTCAGCTACCATAACTATAAATTACTAGCGAGTAGTAGGCCATATAGATGACACCAGCACGCTCGGTGATGCTACTAGCGCTACTGAGCTATATTTAAAGGCACACAGTCTGATGACGTGTACCGTGCAATCGTGTTATAAAGTAAGCACGCTCGGTGATGGCACTGGCACAACTGAGCTATATTTAATGACACACAGTCTGGTGATTTGTGCCGCGTTATAGAGGTCAGACCACAGTGCAACATTGCATCGGTGGCCATGCTAATATTTTGTCTGATTATGAGAAAACTGGACCATCAAATATTCTGAAAAATGTTCACAGCAACTGCCATCGTCTCGTTGACATGCTGACCAAGTTTTGTCAAAATTACCTATCTCCAGCTCTTTTAAAACGCTCCAACGTGCGATGCACGACGATATCTACAAACATATCCACGTGTTCATGCGCTCACGTCGTCCATAGCAGAAAAATTCCCATAAATCCCCCCGCCTGTTAAAGTTTCAAACAAATGCACTATTTCACAGCCAATAGCTTCTACAAACAAACCTGTGAATGTGCCTGCTCAATTGCACTGATGTCCCATCATATGAATTTCTTAATCTCACATGTCACAATGTAATACGTCCTACATTCGAAGGCGTACAAACAATAAACAGGAAGTTCAACTGTGATTTGTATCTCTTTAAAGTAACCTATGTCCAGTCCAACATCTTGACCGCCCAAATGTGTTTTGATGAACCACGTGTGTAAAAGATAATCTGACCGTTATCTGTTTATGAAAATTGACCTTGCTGTTCAGCATGCAATGTGAACGTGATGTTCCGGACGAAATAGTCAGATTAAAGAGAAAACAGTAAATGATGCAAAAAATATTGTGCTTCATTAAAACACATTTTGGGAAGTCAAGATGTTTGAAAATATAGTTGATAGAATAGAATAGCAACATAATGTTGCTATAAAACACTTCTTGAAACCATCGCATGCTGCAATAGCTACATAAAGTCCAATGTCTATATATATATATATATATATATATATATATATATATATATATATATATATATATATATATATATATATATATATATATATATATATATGGGATTTAGTTAAGCAAACAAGTACTACCTACTAGTATATAAAGTTCAATGTCTATATATTATATATATATATATATATATATATATATATATATATATATATATATATATAAATATTGCACCTCGGGGATTAATCTACGACCCCACGAATGAAACGTAGCGCCTTTATTTTTCGAAATACCCCGTATATCAAGGGTTGTTAGTGGTTTTTATGGTAAAACAAATTTTCGCTACGTAAAACGTCAACTTTTTGAACAATCGCAGAGACCACGCGCGCGCGCGGCGAATACTTCATCTAGCGATTTTCATAAAAGCGATCACCTATTTGGTAAACATTGCTATCATGAGACATATCTGTCACGTTTGAACTATCAAGTTGTCCCGTCCTGGGGACGGGCATTTTTGCTAGTTTGTTTAAATATTGTTCTTTACCTGCATCTAGCTTTGCGTCCATCGACTTTCCTTTCAATTAAGGTTTTTTAATCTGGCTGTTTCTCAATCTATGTAGGCGAAATGATAACTGTCTCCTTCTTATCGTTTTCAGTCATTGTCTTTGCTATTTGTAGAAACGCTTCATTTGTAATAGTTATGTCTTAGAGAGGCATTATATTCTCATGATGAACCATAATAATGTATTAAATTGCTGGCATAAACAAAGGAATCGTTTGATGAGGGTGTCTTCGCAGAATGGCACGGACGGAAAAATCGAAGACGTACAAACGAAATACACAATGGAAACGTGGGATAAACCGCTTAATGTCGCGTATTTATTCCACGCAATGTATGTGTATCGATTGGAACATAAATAAGGGGTGGACCAAAACTTCAGGAGATGTACGACACACAGAAGAGAGCAACAAACTGAACACGGTGGAGCGACAGACAGACAGACAGACAGACATACAGACAGATAGAGAGACAGACCGACCGACCGACCGACAAACAGACAGAGAGACATACAGACATACAGACAGATAGACATATTTACAGACAGACAGACAGACAGACATACAGACAGACATACAGACAGACAGACATACAGACAGACAGACAGCAGACGCATATTTCTGATAAAGTTAATATAATTGCAACTGAAAATGAAAGGATACAATTGCTACATGTGCACGAGTAGTATGTCGTAACTGTGCTGACGTGACTGGTGGTATGTGCCAACAACGGGTCCAGAAATCGGAGAGAACTATTACCATGGGGTCTCTCCGATGGAAATAGAATTGGATGAATATTTCTCTCCGCCTGAGAAGTCGTATATATGCAAATGGAATAGGTCATGGGATAACAAAATAAATGTTCATCAAAATAAAACATAAAACATAACACAATAAACAGAGTAATTACAGTCATACGCCTTAATTACAGTCATACGCCTTAATTACATTCATACGCCTTAATTACAATAATAACAACGATTGGGAACTCTTCCGAGTTGAAACGGATTATTGACCAGCAGCAGATCCAGGGGCTCTTAGGGGTCTGAAAACTCCCCTAGGTCATAGAGGGGGGTCTTAGATCCCTTATGTCCGTGCCAAATATTACGGCAAAGGACAACGTGTATAGGCCTACATCGGAGCTAGTGTCAATGTAAAGACTGAAGTATTAGAAGCCGGTTAATATTAAGCTTTCTGTAAGTAGAACGACACATGTGTCGTCCCCCCCCCGTTCGTAAGTAGAACAACATGTGATTACGACTGACTGAGACCCCCCCTCCCCCGCCAACAAGCCCAGATCCGCCCCTGTTGACAATACCGAAAGAAAGACACATTGGCTTTTCAGCGGCTTTCACGAAAGTTGGGTTACATGCAAAGAAGTACGTTTGGCTTACCAGCCGCCGGGAATGAAGGTTGTCGGGCTGACTAGCTTTTCAATGGTCTGTTGTCGCATTGGCGTTGCCGGATGACGTCGTACTGAAACAGCGAACAATTAATAGGCTATTACAAATTCGCGAATTTACAGCCTTCACAACAAAGGTCACGCGCTCTAATTAAACAGCATGCTGGTTTGTTCGAGATCGATGACCAGTCTGTGTCCACGTAAAGCGCTTGTAACCAGGCCACAAATTACCTTCTATCGCGTAAACGACAAGATCAGGAAAATAAAAGGCCGGTTGGCGCTTGATCTAATTGATGTTGACCACGAAAACGTGTGTCGCGAAATAGCGCCACAGCACGACATTGACCGCATACGCGCTACCCGGCATAATCTGGTCAGCTGCATATGTCGTTAGTGTGGACATTAAGCCGGACGTTGGCTCGTTTCACTTATCAGCAAGCTGGAAGTCAAATCGAATGATGAGGTAGTCTTGTGTTGACACCTGCTCTCGTTTCTTCGTCTTCTCCGCTGTCATGTGCGGAGTGGGGATCGCGACTGGACTTGAATTAAACAAAAACTCGGACCGAAATTAAACATAATTTTGATTGTCTGCTTTGACATGCTATGCATCGGAAAATCCCTCAACTTTCAGGAAGAAACTCGGTGTGTTTAGGTGAATTAATAATTATTTCCGACAGGCATCGTATGCTATATATTGCTATATAAGTTTAGAGATAGAACAAGTGTTGATCAAAAGGTAACTATACAGGGTATAGATATGGAACATGTTGGAACTTGGTCACTATGTTCCATATATCCGACTTTCGTTATATACATGGGTACATAGTATAGACCAGAACGGGGATTGTTTTCATGTTTGCAGCTCCTTGGGTGTAGCCCATGCAAGCAGGAATACGGTGTTCCTGGTGCAAAAAAAGCTGTATCCGAGAGGAACATGTTCCATCTGTAGTTTTGTGACGGTGCATCTATTAAATTATCGCCATATCGTCATCAGTACGCGGGTCACACACACAGAGCCACGTGGAGACCACTACCATACGTCACTATGTGTATTTATAGATAATGAATTCAACTAAGTATAGTTTTGCTAGTTGATCGCAAACCTGTGTTGCTCTAATCCCGCTGGCATTGCATCCGCGGTCATTTGACACTGATGACGATATGTGTGTAAGTTCAAACTATTTTAGGCAACTCAATATCTCCCGCTGCTCGTGTTGATCTATCTGATAGATGTCTGCCCTATTTTGTCTTAGACACATTAACATTATACATACGCACATTGTCACGCCAACGGTCAAGTAACTGCGTCATCCTGCCAGCTTAGCCACAGAGCATATGACGTCATTAGGGGAATTTCCCCCGGGGAACAAGGATTCGCTGTTCAGTCGTGGCCTTATAAGAACGGGAAACCACCCGATGTTGTATAGCCAATAGTGCGAATGCATCACACATTTCGCTTATAGAACACACAGCACATCTGTATATCATATTTAGGCCACGATGCGCAATGACTATACTTCGCGAACGGTTTACTCGTATATGAATTTGCGCCATGCGTACATGTTGGGAAAGCACTACATTGACGTTAATGCAAATTAATTAGCATTTACAAACATTTGTGTGTGTGCGCGCGCGCGTGCGTGCGTGCGTGTGTGCGTGCGTGATTGCGTGCGTGAGTGCGTGTGACATTCGAAGTGATTCTAAGGAAAGTGCATGCACCACGCTAAATCTGGCTCCGTCATGTAACGAGGTCAATGCTACGGGTTGTGCTAGCGATGGTAGGCATGCTTGCTGCGGTGTCAGCGACGGACGCGACACCTGAATGATTAATTTGGCTTATACACCTTACTGGACAACGGATGACAAAGGCAGCGTAACACTGGTCTTAAGATATCAACAGAAATAAGGCCAGTTTGACGACGACATGGGAAACACAGGAGTTCACTTGCTCTTTCACATATTCGTTCGTTGTAAGAGATGAAAACGAAGCGTTTCATTTCATGGCCAGCCTACTTGGACAAAGCATGTGTAACAATTGTCAGTATTGAATGTTTGTGGAAGTTGGTACCGCGTTTGGTCGGTAGCTTCCTAAATGACTGATCGGTGCAGTAACGTGAATGTAACTGCAGCGTAACAAGGCGTTGTTCCGTTGCAATTTGCTTCGATTTTCCTGCCCGTGCAGACAATTTTTATATAATAACGCCAGCCCCCGCAGATATAATGTTGTATGAGATATATAAGTGATAGCCACACCCCGCATTATCGCTAAGGGCGACTCGCAAATTGCCTAGAGGTTGCTACGTTAATCGGAAAGCAATAAAAAGACTTGAACGGGCGCCGCTGTCAAACAGGTACGTTTGATTAAACGTAATTATCTTAGCCTATGCGAAGGGCAAGCTAAGGAGGAAGCAGTGGTGCTATACACGGTTATTGCAATGTCTGCCCAATTCGTACTAATTTAGAATTAAGAAATAACAACGTTTCAACAATGCCAGACGTTAATTTACGTGTGCAACTACAAACGAACGGTGTTAATGTGCTAAGTACGTTAATTAATTACAAACGACGCCCATTATTTACGTGATACGTGCATCTCGAAAAGCCGTTGTGACATTGATGATAAACGTATGACATTTGTCATAATGTCATTCGTGTGTACATGGATGTTTTTTGGATGGATGTTTTTTGACAAAACATGTATGAGCAGTTCTTATTACCCATGCTATTTTCCCGCTTCTGTGCAACTGTAGTATGCGTTGACGGGTGTCGTATTGGCGTTCTGGTCCACAATAAAGGCTTTAGTCGTATCGATGGACAATCTTCCTGACAGAACATGCGTATGTGCAACACTTGTCAAACTAATTTGAAAGGAAATAAAAATTGCACAAAGTGTTCTTCAGCTCAAATGACTGCTGAATGAAAGTACTGATTGCTGTTTGATTAAGGTGATTTACCAACGGCTGCGTGTGTTTAAAATTACAAGGAACGAAGAAGATTGTTCATCAAATCGGAGTGACAGCACCTTCTTAAATTCAGAATGTATGCTTCTTATTTTTGTGTATGCGCGATACTTTCCCACAGTCGCTGTCAAACGTCTGGAATATGACAACCACACGATAATTATTGGTTAATTATATATATATATATATATATATATATATTACTCAACGTTTCGACTGCCATCGGCAGCTTTCATAAGGAATTCTGGGACGGCAAGTTCTTCCTCTGCTCGTCAGTTTTCTTGGTAAGTTTTCCTGGTAAGTTTTCATGGTAAGTTTTCCTGGTAAGTAGGCCGTCCCGTACGTGAGTTAAATAATGACATAATGCAGCTGCTAAAGTTCATCGTCACAACTAGCTTCAGGGGCACCATTTATCAGCAGATGTTTGGCACAGCAATGGGAAGTCTGGTGTTACATGTAATTGCAAATCTCTTCATGGAATGGCTGGAAAAGCATTCTCACAGCACCAATAACTTGCAAACCGAGATTATGGAAGATATATGTGGATTGTGTGATGGAAGTTGTGAGGAAAGGATGCGAACAAGAACTGACAGAGCATCTCAGACGCATACAGACCAATATCTGAACTTCACGTCCCACCATCCGTTACACCAGAATCTAGGGGTCATCAAAACATTACTGGATAGATGCGACAACATTGTGTCCGAGCCAGAAGACAGAGAGAAAGAAGTGGAGCACATTACCAAAACACTAGAAAGATGTGGGTGCCCAATTTGGACCATAAAGAAGGTGAAAGAACAGCAATCTCAGAAGGAAAAAACAAAGAAAAGAAAGAAAAGAACACAGAGAAATCGAAAGGTATGGTCACACTCCCGAATGTCACTTCCAAAATCTATACAGCGGATTTTAAAACACCATGAGATCGCTACATCGGTTAGACTTCATCAAAACATCAGGAGAATACTAGTGCATCCAAAGGACAAAATGGAAGATAAAACAGATAGACTGTGTATACCAGATCGTTTGTAAGAGCTGTAACCACACATATATTGGCGAAACAGGGAGAACATTTGGAACAAGACTAGAAGAACACAAGAAGGAGGTTGAAAACATCACAACCAGACGATTTACCAGG